>BRDA01006653.1:79504-94627 GCA_036984385.1 Crenuchus spilurus
ATATATCAAACGTTCTATCGAGCGCATTTTCTATTGATATTGATTACGTGTCTATTGCGATACATATCGTTATCGTTTTATCGCCCAGCACTACTTGGAATGCTGTGTTCTTTTTCCACCATGCATACCATGTCCAAATAACACAATTTTAGTTTCATCAATCCACATTGTTCCAAAATGAAGCTGGCTTGTCCAAATGTGCTTTAGCAGACCTCTAGTAACCCTGTTTGTGGAGTGTTCACAGCCTCTCCTTGTGCAAAGTGCGCTGAATAGTTGAACAATACACAGTGACACCATCTGCAGCAAGATGATGTAGGTCTTTGGAGCTGGTCTGTGGGTTGACTGTGACTGTTCTCGCCATCCTTCGCTTCTGCCTATCTGAGATTTTTGTTGGCCTGCCACTTTGTTCCTTAACTGGAATTGTACCTGTGGTCTTCCATTTCCTCACTATGTTCTTCACAGTGGAAACTGTCTGCTGAGATAGCTTTTTGCATCCTTCCCCTAAACCAGTCTTTGTTTTCAGGTCATTTGAGAGTTGTTTTGAGGCTCCCATGTTGCCACTCTTCAGAGAAGATGCAAAGAACAGGAGAAACTTGCACTTTCTGTAAATCTTATAAACTTCACTGTGTTCGTCTGTTATATATTTAACTGAAATTGCTGATCCGAACAACCAATGGGTGCCCAAACTTTTTCATACCACTGTACAAATAAAACAATGTTATCCAAAAAGAAACCAACCATATAGGTGTATTTTTTTGTCATTGACAATTATAACATCAGATCAATCAATGGATATTAGCTGTTATGGTTACTATTTGAAGCTTGCAAAGCATTAATATTGAATGCGGATTAAACCTAAATTAAATATTGGGAATGTGACGCTGGTTTATGTTCATTTTTGGTGGGCATGCGTCGAGACTTAAAAAGGTATAGGAATTTAGGATTGGGTTGTCTTACTTCCCTGGTTTCTTTACATGGCAATTGTATTTGAAGGAGGATAGAACAGTATTTTAAGTTCACGGTATATGAGTTCCATGTACTGTACTTCCTATGTTCAGCTTTAAGGTAAATACAGTCTTCCATTCTAAGAGACTTTGGGCCTTTTCAGTCTATGTACTTCTGATGCCATGTATTACACTTGCACCACTCCAAATCTGAGTTCTGTTTACCACAAGATATATGTGGTACAGGAAAAGCAATAAAGTACTTTCCTTGCAGAACAACTTTCTACTTCAGCTGGCCAGTGTATGGTAAGGAGCCTTAGTGATGAAGGCTATCAACCATATTTCAGAAGAAAACCATAATAAAGCCCTTACGTTCTGACCAAAGGCATAATAATGCTCCTGTGAATCTCTTGCCAACGGTCCTGTAAAAATCTTTCACTTACAAAGAAGAAATAAATTTGAAGAATATTTGAGTTTGTCTTTGTTTTCAGACCCAACTTGTTTGACCCACGTCTGATCCAGAGCAGAAGTTTTACCTCAGCAGGTTGTAGCCTGTCCTCACTGAGAGATAGAGAAAGAGAGAGAAAGGTCAGCCAGAAGACAACATTGTGCAACTAATAGCGCTGGCATTGGTGCAGAAACAACACCCAAAAAGTGCTCTCAACCCAACTCTTAATGGGCAACCGTACAATTCCCCAGGTGCACAGGCAATAACATATTACTGTTACGTCAGCCTTTGCTCGGAGTAGAGCTTGTAGTTGATGCAGCTTAAAAATAAAAGAACAGAACAGAAAATGCATTATGTTTAAGTTGCCAGCTTGACTCATTAGCATACAGCGCTAAAAACAGTCCTTTTAGAAGCAACACTGATCTTTGCAGGCTCCCAACAACTGTCAGAGTAAAAGGCAAATGGAATGGGGGGAGGGGAGTAAAGCTCTGGAGGCATTGTATTGATCTCTCCACCCCCAAAGTCTCTTCTGTAGCCAGTGAGGATGGCCATGATTTATTTTGGCTCTATAAGAAGAGAGAAAAATGAGGTTTGTGCTTGAAGTGCATTAAATTATACTGCACAGTGACTCGGATATCTCTCCACAAGACCGACCAAGTGTCTCTCTCTCACTTTCTCTTTTATTCTCTCCCTCTCCCCCACCTGTCTCAGTGAGACATTTTCCATTAATTCGATTGAACAACATTTGCCATCAAGTTAAACACGACTAACTTTTGCTTATTCTATAATACTCATTGTCCCGTCTAATCACTTTGAGCATTTAGAGCATTTCACATCATCCATAAATAACTAATCATCAAGTCATGTAATGTTTAGCCAACATGTCAGTGTGTACAGGACAAAGCAGACATAAATAGTAACCTCTCTCTGTTTATGATCAGGACGGTTTTGCTTGTCTGCTGTCCAACCCCAACTGAAAGTCATACATTTTGTAATGTTTATGTGTGAAGTCTTCTCTGAAGTAACCTGAAAATGTTTACAGTATATAGCTCAAAAACTCAAATGTTGTTGAAGAGAAGCAGTGTAGAAATGTTAGGGAGCGTCTCACAATTAGCCAATGACACTCACATTAAACACACAAAACATCCATGTGACTTACATCATTCATTTTAGACATTTTCATCATTTTAATAAATATTAGTAATAATGTAACACACATGCATCATCATACATATTCATATATTATTGTCTCTGTTTTATATACAAATATAATCAATTAAACTCATGTTATTAAACCTAATGATGTCAAACCAACTTATTAACATACAGACAGACATTCTGACTAACTACAAGACTTATTTTGGGAAATTGTTTAGTTACTAATTTTATAATCATTTATAGACATCAGGAAATGTGTTTAGTGTTCAGCCAAATGTTTCATTTTGTTCGGTTTTGGTTTCAGCCAAATATTTTAATTTCGGTGCATGCCTAGTAGTAATAGTGCCATTAATTAATATAAAGACATTAATTAAATGCTTCACTCAATGTGCTGCAATAACTATTTAATCTGTTTCATACTCTGCTCTGGTACTTCCTATTTTAGAACAACCACTACATACAATATATTTAACTGATTCTTTATATATCATTTTATTTCCATAAGAATGTACGCTGTGTTAGTCCTTATTAGAATTGCTCTAAAAGAATCATTTTCCTCTTAAATGAGCAAGTACAAAGGTTGCATATTCAGGTTCAGTTTACCGTCACTGGAGTTAAAATTCAAATGTAACGTCTCATTACTAACAACTAATGGTTCGTTTTTATTTCACCAATTAGAATTGTGTAAACTACACACCTACGTTATACGACACATCTCTTACTGTGTAGACTTGCTTTTGTGCTTTCTGACACTGTTATCTATAAACATGTTCAAAAATATGTTGTATAACAAAAACAGTAGTAGTTAGTAGTGGTAATTAGTAATAGTAGTTAGTAGTGGTAGTAGTAAAAACTGTATAAAATTGATTTTCAGTAAACTATTAATTTAAAAATCCTTGCATTTGTGAAACTATGATAAGTCTGTTTGACGGTGTCATCTTGGCCGCTTGTAACAGCCCTTATCTGCGGTCTGCTGACAGCAGAGAAATCCATCATCTTAATCTCTCTTTACTCAAAGCTCATACACACAGCATCTTTCCTCCCAAGACTGAGTCACCAGTGTGCAGCTTGTCATGGTGAGCGTGAGCAGACACACGTCCTCCCAGTGCCTGTTCTAAATGATCTATGCTCTCTTTTCTGCTGAATAAGCACTGCTGAGTGCTGCCACATAAGTCCTCATGAATCTAAACACCATCACCCCCTGTCTCTGACACCTCATGCTGACTGCTTTCTGTTGCCCCAAGCCTGTTGCTGTTTAATTTCACACTTTTACTAAACAAAGGAATGACTATAACTGCTGCTGTTTACCACAGTCCTTATTAGAACCATCTTGTGTAGGGATTGTGTTAGCAAGAACCTGGTGATATGTATAATAGCCTAAAGCTACTTTCCTGCAGAGTTTAGTTACACATCTAACATGCCGCCCGTTATTTACATAACACCTAATTAATCTCATCAAGTTTCGAGCTGATCTCAAGATGGTCACTAGCTGGAGCAGGTGTGGCAGACTGGTTGGCATTAGACTCTGCAGGAAGGTGGATCTCCAGGACTAAGGTTGGTGACCACTGGTCTAGTCTTTCATCATTGATAATTTTCTAAACACAAAGCCACTCTTACCTGGAAATTCTTTGGTGCTGGCCCTGTCTTGACCGTTTGCCCATCAGTCAGCTGTTGATGAACGTTTCTCCAGTTCCTCATGAGCTCCAAACATCAGTCACTGACTGGAGGGAGTTACTACATGATTAAAATGAAAAGACTAATATTTGAGGGAAGAAACATGCCAAGCCTTATGCTATTGATTTTATTTATATTGTATCTCTGCGAGTAAATGTTGATATACTTCAGTGGTCTATTCTTTGCTAATTAACCAAGACTGAGCAAATTAAGCAAGAATGTAGGTGAGTTTTTATTATACACTGAACAAGCCTGAACACAGTTTTATTCCACAGCACATCTCATTAACTATATTACTAACTTCTGTAGGGTGTGTTGTGCCACTCAAACCCAGACGGAGTCCATTACAGGGAGTGAAGCAGTCCTCTCCCCGCTTCAGTCCTCCCCCTCCCCCTCCCTCTCAACAGGACCTCCAGCAGACCTCTGTGGACATCAACATTGAGACAACTTCTCATTGTAGGTCTTAGATTCTCAAACATCTCCACAGCCCTGTCTCTGCCCTTCTTCAACATCTGTCAGCCTTTTACTAATGCACTTCTCTTTCAGCTTGACTGCCTGGTCCCCCTTTTTCCTCTGTTTAACTCTTTTTCCATGCAGGACTTCTTCAGTTATGGCATCTGTCTCTCTCTCTCTCCATCATAGTCACAGTCACACATGTCAGACTTTTCAGACAAGACTGCTAATCATGATTAAAAGGAGCTGGGTTCACATAGGGAAAGGATGTCCAATCTTGCCCGCCGAAAGGACATTGTGACGGCAGGCTTTTGCTCCAAACAAGCAGGAGCTCATCTGATCCGACTCATTCCATAAGTTGACTTTTAATAACTCGCCACACCGGCCCTTTGAGGATAAGATCAGACACTTCCAACATAGATAATTGATGTCATTTGATTTAGATGCATGTCAAATTACAAACAGATTTCTTAATGAAAATGTAAAAAATAATAATTTTAATATGTTTTGTATTGGATTCATAAAATGTAGACACCACACACCACAATTTTGCTGACCAAGCATTTATGTGCTTTAAATGTCATTTCAATCACATTTTAGGAGATTGGATTTCAAGCTTTCAGTCAGATTTTGTTCCTAGAGATGCACCGAAAATGAACTTTTTTGGCAGAGGCCAAAACCAAAGAAAATTAAGCTTTTTATGGAATACTGGACACAGTTAGTTTAACATCATTAGGATTAACAACATGAGTTTAATTGATTATTCTTTTATATTTGTATATAAATGTTTAAAAAATCACAAGGCAATAATATATAAACATGTATGAAGATGTATGTATGTTACATTATTATTAATATTTAATTTAAAACAATATGAAACAAAATCATGATAAAGGCTAAAAATGAAGTCCCATTAATGTTTAATGTGAGTGTCATTGGCTACAGACACTTCACATTTCTTCTGCTAATTGTGAGACGGTTTCTAACACTGCAGCTGCTGGAGCACAAACACAAAGCTAAGCGGCTGTATTCTGGCTTCATCATACCAAGTGTAGTTTAGTAAAGGTTGTGCTTGTAGTTTGTTGTCTTCTTCCATTTCAGCACCAAACTGTAACTGTGCTGGTGAGTCTGTGTTTTGAGGAAAAGCACAATTCTGAAAGTCCAAAAACGTAACAGTGTCATTAAAAAAGTCATAGTTCAGTATAAATTATGCTGACTTTTCACCTACACTGAAAATGTGTGTTTTGGCACTTTGGACCGAATAATTTTGGTTGCTGAAAATTTGGTGCATCCCTAATTTTTCTCCATCATGATGTCTTACATATTTGATGTCATATCCCACACCATGTGAACTGCATTTCGAGGCAGGGTGGTAATACCTGTTATTATGTAAATGCACCAGAATATACACTTTGGTCCATCCGCAGTGTGAACACTCATATTTAGCAGTTCATGATGACACTGACAGTCATGTGTTCAAGAAGGGGAGTGAGATCTGACATCAGCATGCTAGTTGTGAGATCTCTGATGCATACTGTATGTTCCATGGACTGCTTCTTACTGTTCCTGTCAGGAATAACTCTTTTATATCATGAGTATGTGTTGGCTTAGTCCTGTTCTGTCATGTGGCAGGTTTGTGCAGTAATTCTGTCAGAGCTAAACTGTCACTGTTTGCCCTTCAGCAGAAAGTCTGCCAGTGGGTCAAACTGTCCTCTCTGCTTACTGCTTTTACAGAGAAGACTCGCACACAGAACAAATTCCAGCACGTTCACTTTCCAGAGTATGTTCTGGCACGCATTGATGAGACACCGTCTCACTGATGTGACAGCCAACCATTTGACCAGTCAAGTCTCATTGTATGGCATTATGTCATCTTTGAGAGTAGAAAGTTTTTCTTGTGGACTCTGTCAGCTTACAGAACATAGCCCCAGGGGTGCTGTTACAGGTGGGTTTCAATGGGAGCCCCGAATGGTTTTTGAAAGTGAAAGTAAAGTTTGTGCACCCCCCCCCCCCCAGCGTGACTGGATTACGGGTCTCTGTGTGTGCATGAGTTAAGATTCCAATGTTTTTACATTGCAGTGGCCATGATAGTCTGAAAAGTCATTGGCCACTTTATTAAGAACTTCACAATTTGTCTTAGTTAGTCATCAACTCATCACTGGTCCGTTTCTTGCCATGTAGCTGCTCTTGTCTGCACAGAACTGACTGACATATTGTTCATGAAAATTGTACATATTATACACTACTCACACAGTTAGGGATATTTTGCTTTTGGGTGAAATTTAAGGATGAACCTGAAATGTACTTTTAACTTAATGTGAACTTCTCTAAACTTTTGAATGCACATGTCCAACTGTTCAGGGTTTCAGTACTTTTTGCATGACTTGCTGTTGAATGAATGAATGAACATTACACTTATATAGTGCCTTCCTGAAACCCAAGGACGCTCTACAATTAACACACTCTGTTTACACACTTAGAACTCAACCACACACCGGCGAGAGGCAGCAACCAGTCACACACAGCGTCTCAATCAGAAGTGGCTGTCCAAACATATCTGGGCATACACACATACATCCATAAACACACACCAGGGTATTTTTATTTTAAGTCAATTCAGTTGATCACCATGTTTTTGGACTGTGGGAGGAAACCGGAGTCCCCGGAGGAAACCCACGCAGACACAGGGAGAACATGGAAGCTCCACCCAGCTGGGAACTTGAACCCAAGACCTTACTGCTTAACGGCAAAATTTACAATTGGTGTTTGATCCATGAATCCACCAATAAATGTCCTGCTTCAGTTAGAATTGGTATTTAAACGCCTCCTCCTCATGCTGTTCACATTCTGACATCACACTGAGACCACACCTAACGCCTGATCACCAGTATCTCACCACCGTGAGGCTTCAGACAGGATGTTCTCAGACAGAAGTGAGCACTGAGCTTAAAGTGTCACAGAGTGTCATCAGCAGGTTGTAACAGAGACACAGAGAGACTGGAAGAGTCACAGAAAGGCACAGAAGTTGGAGACATGAAAGACAGAACTATGCATCGGTCAGTGTTGTCACCAGACAGGCCTTTGGTGGTGGTGGTGTTAGTGTGTCTAGTCAACACAGAACTGATCTACACTGTGTGAATGGTACAGTGACAAGCCCAGACTACTCTAATAACATCATTAATCCAGTCATTGTGCCTCTATATGAACTACACAGCTCTAATTTCATTTTCAACAATACTCCAGCTTATCAAGGTGGCATCATTAGGGAATGGCTGCTGGAGACTGGGGTACCTCAAATGGAGTGTCCTGCACTTTCTCCAGACCTGAATCCCAGAGAAAAGCAGTGTGATCAGCTGAGTCTCTGTGTAGAGGCTCGTAACTCTGTACAACAGAACCTCAATGACCTGAGGGTCCTTCAAGAAGAGTGGGACGCTTCAGCAGACAATAAGTGGACTTGTGAACAGCCTGAGACGATGTTGTCAAGCTGTAATTGATGCTGAAGGGCACATGACATGTTATTGAGACATTGACATTGTTTGTTGGGGTTTATCCACCACTGTTGTTGGCTTTGGTTTCAGTAAATAGTTTGAGAGGAAATCACCACTGTGTGCTTAAATGCCTGACTTTCATGATCTAATATCACTGTAGTGTGAACTTTTTACATTTTCCATAAATTTCACCTGAAAGTCAAATATCCCTGACTTTATGTGAGTAGTGTATGTAGCTCATGAAGTGGTCAGTGAGAGGAAGTACAAGGTAGAAGTTTCTAATAAAGAGGAAATTATTAGCATAGGATTCTATCAGACCATTGCTCTTTCTTTTATCATTCCTTTTATAAAGACAGTTAAACATGCCCCACACACCCAAGATATGCGAGAAACCTTCTCGTTCAGTGTCATTTCATTGTAAAAAGCAGTTTCTTTCCTTCTTTTCTGTTTTATTCCTTTCTCATCTTCATACCCTTTCTCTTTCCTTTCCAGTCTACTGCTGCGCACCCGTCTTGCTGCACTCTGGACGTCGATGAATGGATGGTCAACTTCTTGCTTCTCTCACCCTCCTTCATCCTCATCTTCCTTCCTGCTCCTTTTTCCATCTGCCCAGGACTCTCCTCCCTTCCTCCTGTTCTTCAGTCTTTCATTATTATGTTGTTATCTGTCTCAGTAGAGTGTGTTTTTATAAGTGTGTAAGTGAAACTATAGGCCCGTTGGTACTGAGGCTTCTCTTCCTGAGAGGACTGGACTGTTGCTGGCTGGCTTTGAGATTCTCTTTTGAGATCTGAAGATCTGAGATCTGTTTCTATGAACTGTTTTGATGGGTTGATGGATTTTGTGGGCCGGTGGGTGAAGTTAGGTCATGTCTGAAGCTTTGAGACTTCTTCATGCTGGCTGTGAGGCAGACTGAAGAGAAAGTGATTAGGGATGACTTGCATGCTGACTACAAGGAATTGAAATGTAATTGAATTGTGCCCATGTGTAGTCCTGGAGGACTGGAGACCTTTTTACACACTTTATAAACCTGGTAAATAACTGCAGGACTCCGGCCCTATAGCCACAGAGTTGGGCTTGTTCTACTCTATGGGACTCTGTGTGAGACATAAAGCTTGTCAACAGATATAATTAAGTACAGTACCGCATTTTATAATAGATGAATAGTTTACATCTTTTGACCATTTTGAATAGAGCAGCCTGGGGGATTTGATCGTGGTGCTTCAGCACTTGCACGCACCACTGAACTGATGGCCTACTGGTTCAGACGGTTCCAGTTCACTTATGCTTTCAAGATGGCCACCATATTTGTCTTCAGCTTTGAGAAGGCTTTGCTGCAGTGCTTGTTTACTTATGTTTATTTTATTTTGTGTGTGTTAGCGTGAGTGAAGTGTACTTTGTTTTCTTTTTACACTCTTCCCCCAAGTGTAGTTTGTCACTTTTAATCAGCGTTGTCAGCTTAAGCAAAGCATCGCGTCCAGCTGCCGACAGAACTGAGAATGGTTAAATGTGCTCGGCGCCGTTCCTTGTTGTGATTCTTTCCTCAACACGACATGGACCTGGCCCTGCCTTTATTACATGACTGACAACACTTCTGTTAACTTTGACACTCTTAAATGTGCTTTTTTATTTGACTTGTAACTGGTTTCTCCTGCCAGACCTGTTGAAAGCAATCAAATGTTGTCTCCCAATCTCTCAACACCAGACCCAATAAAAGACATCATATCATCACGGCTATGATGTCATTCAGTTAACAGGCTTTTTTAGCTTGGGGATAAGTGTCTTGCACAATGACTGCTGTAGGAGATTTTGAGAATCACACTTTCTTTAGATTGTGAACTACAGTAACGTCTAAACTCTGATATAAATGTGTTTAGTGGTCAGGTTTGACTTCCCTGATTCTTTTTGTTTTCTAAGTGAATATAAGGGACATAAGTTCACATTAGCAGGGAGTAAATTAAAATGTTTTCTGCACAGTTTCTGAGCTGAACACAATGGAAAATGCACAAAGTTAAACATTTAATGTGCCACAACTGTTGCACAGCTTCTTTCCCCCAATGTGTTCAGTTCAGTAAATAAACAGTAATTGTGCATTAAAAAGTACAGCAGTCTGTTCTCTGTATAGAATGTGTTCACTTCTTTTGATTTTTCTAAATTAAAATAACTTAACGTTCCACTTACAGGGAACTTCTGTCCTGTCTCTTTAGTTAACTAGCTAACATAGGCTACATTCACATTGCTCAATCACATCAGGTGAAGAAGGTGAATAAATGCCAGCTGGCTGCTTTTACTGTTTTTATAGCTACGTGAGTAAACGAGAGAAGCCAACGCTGCCTCACCCACTACACACATGTGTACAAGCAAAAAGACATGAAATCTGATCTGACCATCACATTCAAGTGTCCACAGATCTGATATGTGTCAGATCTAGAACCACATATGAAAGTGACTCAGATCTGATGTGAAGAGATGGGATTTGAGCCACATTACGGCAAAAGATCAGATTTGAGTCACTTCAGCTTGGTAATGTGAACGTAGCCACAGCCTCCTCAGCTGATCAGCAGCTCTTCACTAGCTTTTGTCATTTAAATAAGTCAAATATGATGTCTGTCTGATCACGGTCTGTCACATGTAGCTTGTAAATGATTCATAATGAAAACCAGCAGTGAAATGTGAAAGTTTTACATTTGCATAATTTCCACATAACAAATAACTACATGCTGCTCATACGCTACATATGTACAGTCCTCACATTTCATTTCACTCCTACATTATAAACAAACTGTGGAATTAAACATGGTGCATTGTGTTGTATGGGTTCCGTATTGTAATGAGGCAGTGGAGAAGCTGAGCAGCTTTTCTGACTGTACTAGAGCTACATACAGTTGAACAGTTATGACAGAATATTGATATCTGACCGTATCAGGCACTAACTAGATTGCAGCTGAGATGTGATTCTGTGATGTGCTGTATTACTTCAGTATAATGTAAAACATTAGTGAATTTGGACTGTACTGCCCTACAAAACTGCACACTAGATAGTGTAGTATGTAGTGTGTAGCGTAAGTAAAGTGATTTAATACATCATCTTCAGTTAGTTGGACACTGTTAGGCTACCCTTCTCAGTGTGAGCACACTACATGCACTATAAGCTGTTCACTATGGAGCTGTGTGAGTTGAAACACACAGAATGTTTGCCTTAAATATGTTGCAGTTTGCTGAACTTTTAAAATGGGAAAAACTAGGCAACTTTGAGCAACGTCGTTACAGTGGTAACCCTACTTATGAGTTTAATCCGTGCAGGAGCTGAGCTCGTTAGCTGGTTAGCTCGTTAGCTGGATGCATTTTCCCCATAAGAATACATGTAAAACTGATTAATCCGTGTCAGCCGGCCAATATACAGTATACTTTAATATGCTAAATAATGTGTTTATATGGGTTTTTAAAACATAAACGAGACGACGACGGCGCTCGTGTAGGCTGGCGGCTAAGGAGGACAGGAGGACGGGCGTACGTGTATGGCATGGTTACACTTATCATATGAAAAGTAAAATGTATCTAACTTTCTTGTTCACTACCTTTTGCTGTCTTTGTGTCACTTTCACTAGCACTTTCACTAGCACTTTCACTTTCACTGGACAGCGGTCAAAGGTAATGACCGACCTCTTTTTCTACGCTAGCATCTAGGGGATGCTACGACCGCCGCGCCCCTAGCGGTTTGGCATAGTTGAAGAAATTTACGCTACTCATTAGCTGGAATATTACTCGTTACCTGGAACAAAAATATTCCAAGATCTTGACTCGTTACCTGGAATACTCGTTAGTGGGGATGCTCGTAAGTAGGGTTACCACTGTATTTGAAATATTTTTGTGACAGTCTTGGAGGATTTGTAGCAGGTTTTGGGTTCAGGCACCGTCAGCATGGTGGTGCTGGTATGTTTTGCATGAATTTGGCTGCATGTTGGGAAGATAAATGTAGCATATTTAGTGTGGTGTGTAATAGTAATGGCTTCAGAGCAGCATCTGCCCAGAGCTCTGCTTATGGGCTTGTGGTTGTGTGTCAGTGTTGCAGTCGTGTGTGTGTGTGTGTGTTTATGAGAGAGAGTATATGAGACTCCTTGCTCATGTCTGTGGCATGTGCTTTGTCATTAATCGATTTTGTGTGTGTGTGTGTGTGTCTGTGGTCGCAGCTGCCGTGTTTTAATGCTCTGCTGGGAAACGGTTGGGAAACAGCATGTGACTCATGATATATCCAGGAACAGATCATTTCACCCTCACCACTTAGTCCAAATCTGACTACACACACACAACCCAAGGTTACCTACAGGTTGCTTCACTTAAAAACTCATCCCTTTCACTGACTAAATGAAATATAAAACAGACGTAACTCATTCTCTCTCTGGGCCTCCTAAGCTCTAAAGATGTTTGATAGCTTTATGAAGAGCAGGGGGTTGTGAGAGTGTTCTCGTCTGAATTTGGAGGCATAAAGCAGCAAGAGAGAGGGCAGAGTTGTCAGGGCAGATTACAGAGAGCGGCAGAGTAAGGGGGGAATCAAAAGAACCCTTCAGTTAGAAGAGGTTGGTGTTTGAGAGAAGAGATGTGCTGTTAAATTGGATGATCTGAAGATCAACACAGTAAGAGCAGAGAGAGTAGAGCAACCTGCTTAGTTTGGCTTTGGTCCATGACTTTTCCTCCATTTGGCCTCGAGTCCAAGCCAAGCTTCACGTAGCCCTGAAACGTACAGTAAGACAAATAACCCACGTTTCAGAGAAGTGAGAGAGAAAGTTTCCATTTTTAGTAGAGGAGCACTTATTAAATTTATTAAATGTTAATAAACTCTCTGTGCTTCACAATATTTTTAATAGTAAACATGATTTGCATGTTATATTGTGTAACGGTCTGTTCAAAATACTAGTTTGTGTTAACCCCTGTTGTTATATTGTGACAGCAAAGGTCAAGACACACATATTCTAAAATATGTATGTATATTTATATAATTCTGTCACAGATTAAGCACTCCAGTAGAGGCAGAGCAAAAAGCTAAAAAGTTATTTTCTAATTGTTGTATGTACAGCAGCTACGTAAAGTTGACAAAGGTGAAAAATAATGGTGATATGACGGCTGCAGTGTTAGGGAGCGTCTCACAATTAGCAGAAGAAATGTGTTTCAGTGTCTGTAGTCAATGACACTCACATTAAACACACAACACATCGATGTGACTAACATCACTCATTTTAGACATTTTACATCATTTTATTAAATATTAGTAATAATGTAACACACATGCATCTTCAGACATATTCATATATTATTGTCTTTGTTTATTATACAAATATAATCAATTAAACTCATGTTATTAAACCTCATGATGTCAAACCAGCTTATTAAAATACAGACATTCAGTCCTGACTAACTACATGACTTATTTTGGGAAATAGTTTAGTTACTAATTTTATTATCATTTACAGAACCGTGTACACTGTTCAGCCAAATGTTTCATTTTGTTCAGTTTAGGTTTTAGCAAAAAAAATCTCAATTTTTTTACTGTAAAAGTGTTTAGTTACTTCAACCTAACAGTAAATGTAAGCTGATTCTATTCAACTCAAATAAAACATTTAAAATCACAGAGTAAAATAAAACAGCAATATTTTCCCTCCAAATCACACAAAAACACTAAAACTGCCTCTGTCCTGTTTCACCTGTTTGCAGTGTGTGCTCTTTAGCTCTGGCCTTCTGAGTCACTACTGTTTTCCTCTCATATTTCAGTCCCCTGATAAACTTCATATGCTTCTATCACCAGGCATGAATTTCAGAACTGAATGGTTCTAAACTGACCAGTTGACATACGTCACTGTTTGAATGCAGTAACTGCTTGTTTCAGTTTGACAAATGTTGCTATATTTAAAGCATGGAAACCAAATACTAATGATTACAGCACTAATGCCCTTATCCATTTTATCCCTGTGGACCAACCTGACTGCAGCCTGGCTGCACAAGACGGAGCAGGAAATTGAGACTGTGTCGATGTGCAGCAGTGAGAGCTTGGCGGATCAGGGCTACGCGGCTTCCGAGGGCATGGCTGATGACTCCGGCCTTCTCAGCTCTCCATCTGACCTGACCCACCCTGCTTCCCCAGAGGACACCATCTCCTTGAACCACAATCCCTCGCCCACCCACATCCAGCCCAAAGACTGCTCCAGCGATAGCGATGAGGGATGTGCCACTTGGGGATCACGCCACAGGTACTGCCACAGACAAGGGCAATTAGAAGGCTAGAAGTTTTAATCACACATGATTTGTACCAAACCTGAATGTAATTTGACAACTTTCTGTCAAAACCTGAGACCAAAGCAGCCCATTTGGATTACAGACTAAATTCAGAAGCAAATTAAAATCCAGAAAAGATTTTGGTCCCAACACAATGCAGTCTGCATTAGAATTGGCACCAAGTTTTACAATCCAAACAAAATTCTGTCCAAACACAAGCCAAAACCTGAACAAAAGCTACTGGAGACGTCTCAACATAAAGTTTCCTAATAATCACACCTGCTGAGTTGACTTATTAACAGTGTTCACTATGACAGCTTTCATCAGATTATCAATAAACAACATCCAAACTATTTAAATGACCTTGTGGACCTTTGTGCCAACAATAAGCTGCACAGTGCCAGAGTATAAATGATTTAGGTGATGATGATGATGAACGTTACACTTATATAGCGCCTTTCTCAAACCCAAGGACACTTTACAATCAACACACTCCATTTACACACACCGGTGAGAAGCGGCAGCCAATCGTGCACAGCGTATTCTCAACCGGAAGTGACAGTTCACCTGGAGGACTGCATCGAGCACTAGGGGGATCACCCAGGACAGAGTGCCAACCATATCTGGGCATACATACATACATACACAGACATACACATACCAGGGTAATTTTAGAGTAGCCAATTCACCTGAT
>BRDA01006656.1:214-11159 GCA_036984385.1 Crenuchus spilurus
TAAAAACATTAACTCGTCCTCTAGAGGGCAGTGGAGGTACACGTGACCGAACCTTCAGCTGTGCACAGTCTCTCCACAGCAGTAAGAAAGTGATATTGGTTACAGTCCAGGCCCTGTTGTTGCCATGAAATGTAACTGAAGCAGAAAGGCCGTCTGTGATTTTACCTGCATTGGCTTTCTTCAGCTCTTCAGAGGCTTTTAGTGCGGTCACCTGAGCTCCCTGCTACACACTAACAGCCATGCAATTTGTTCTAGGCAGTTCCTGGTATCCAGTCTAGTAGTCATCTAGCTTTCATTACTTGCTATGAATTCAGTGGACGATTGCTAGTGCTGTCATAGCAACAGATAAGAGTGAAGTGCGGCTTTTGTCGTTTCACGAGCGAGAACACGACGAGAACAGAGCACCCTCAGATCTCTGGCTTGTCACCAACTTTGTGGAGCTGCGCTCTTCCCTTCTTTCGTCCATGGCCCAGTAAACAAAAGCCTCTTTAAAACCAGCCTACCAGCACCATCCTCCAGCTCCTGCAGCTCAGTCTTCTGCTGATGTATGTGGGCTTCTCCATGCAGGTCCTCCAGGTCCCAGCTGCAATCATTATTTTCTTTTCGACTTATTTATTAAAACAGACTCAAATGGTAAAAGCTCCACGCTGGGCCAGGATTCATGTTCTTTACACTCTTTCTTCATCACGCTGCTCAAACAACCTCAAGGATACAGCAAATTAATCAATTCCAGCACCGAGTTCTGTGTGAAGCTTATATATACACACAATGTGATTAATTTTATACTTACATTTTCATCCACAGCAGCACTTGCTTCCGCTCTCAGAACTTCAAATGCTTTTATGCCTAAAGCAGGTTTTAGAAAAGCACTTTTAAAGTGATCAATATCAACCACACATACTCTCGGTTTGTCTGAACATTTTTATTGACTTTGCCTTTTGATTTTCAAGTGTAGCATCCTTAGCTAATTAATCATTTAACTAACTGAAATGTAACCTAATTAGTACCACAATAAGCATTGGTAGTCATGCTGTTAGGAGCGGTCATTGTAGTGACAGTTGTGCATGTAGTAATAGCACTGTTAGCCGTGTTGATGGTGATGAAAAAATGTAGCATTAGCAGTATCAGCATTATTTGTTATAAAAGTTTTATTATTGATAGTAATAATTGTAGCATTAGTAGTAATAGCATTATTAGTATTATTAGTAGTGATAGTTTTAGCATTAGTAGTGAAAAATGAAGCATTAGCAGTAATAGCTTTATTAGTAGTGATAGTTTTAGTATTGGTATTAACTGTAGCATTAGAGTAATAGTATGATTAGCATTATTAGTAATGATAGTTTTAGTAGTAGTAGCACTATTAGCAGTATTGTGATAGTTTTAGTATTAGTAGTAATAACTGTAGTTTTAGCATTATGGCATTAGTAGTAATAACACTGTTCACATTATTACAAGTAATAATTTTAATATTACTAATAACTGTAGTTTTAGTAGTAATAGGATTATTATTAGTAATAACATTATTAGAAGTGATAATTTTAATATTAGTAATAATAACTGTAGTTTTAGTAGTAATAGCATTGTTAGGAGTAATAGCACTATTAGCATTATTAGAAGTAATATTTTTAGTATTATTAGTAATAACTGTAGTTTTAGTAGTAATAGCACTATTAGCAGTATTAGAAGTAGTAGTAGTTATTTAGTAGTAGTGATAACTGTAGTTTTAGTATTAATGACATTATTAGTAGTAATAACACTATTCACATTATTAGAAGTAATAATTTGAATATTAGTAGTAATAACTGAAGTTTTAGTAGTAATAGCATTATTATTAGTATTATTATTAGAAGTGATAGTTTTAGTATTAGTAGTAATAACTGTAGATTTAGTAGTAATAGCACTATTAGCAGTATTAGAAGTGATCATTTTATTAGTTGTAGTAATAACTGTAGTTTTAGTATTAATGCCATTATTATTAGTAATAACACTATTCACATTATTAGAAGTGATAGTTTTAGTATTAGTAGTAATAACTGTAGTTTTAGTAGTAATATCATTATTAGTAGTAATAACTCTATTCACATTATTAGAAGTAATAATTTTAATATTAGTAGTAATAACTGTAGTTTTAGTAGTAATAGCATTATTAGTAGTAATATCACTATTAGCATTATTAGAAGTGATAGTTTTAGTATTAGTAGTAATAAAAGTCTTAGGTTGACTAATTCAGCCTTCAGCTGCTGCAGCTTGGTGCCCTTTTCTTTCATGTGGGTCACTGTAGAATTGGTCCTATCACTGAGGACCTCAAGGTCCACAGCTTGAGCATCAAAAGAGACTGAGAAAGATCTAAAGCGTGATTGATTTAAAACAAGGTGAGAACTCTTCTTTCATTTGGGTTGAGAATAAAAAAAAATCTAGTCTTTTCAGCTTCTCTGTGCTACTCTCATCCGCTTTGAGACGAACCTCGAGGCCTTGGAGCCCAGTCTCCGGGGCTTTAGTAAAGAATGGACTATTTGTCAATGAGCAATTTCCCATTCAAACGCTGCTTTCTTCCTTTTCTTTCCCATTTACCTGCATCCACCACCTTTGTTTCATTGACTTAGATCTCTGTGGCATTGAGCCTGGCCTCCACAGCTGAAAGGACATTGGCATCAAACGAAAGGAAGCAAAGGTGTGACCTCCCTCACTCATTTAATCGAAGCATAAAGTGAATAAAAGACTAGAAGATAGAAGAAAGTATCATAGTAATAAAATGTGCATAAACACAGTTAGTCAAATCTTATGATCTGCCCAAAAATATACACATTGCTCAATAATATTTCAGTAAATAGATGCCTTACTATAAAAAAAACAGTAAAATACTGTAAAAAGTATGAAATATGAAATATAATTTGTATATGTATTACATAAAGTGACATATTTCAGCCTCTTTCACTTTTAAAGTTGATCAGTATGACTCATGAGTTGGCTGGCACAGTAATATGATGGTCAGTAGTAGTGTTGGCACTGTGGGCAGCTGCTGGGCATCTCCATAAAGTTTGTCAGCAGATGGAAGCATGAAGTGCTCTAAAATCTTTGTCTCTTTAGTCCAGGTAAGATATGTCTGATGTTGTTTCTGGTTCAGGAGAAGCTTGATAATGAACATTTTCAATGTTTTTTTTTTGATGTATGATTATACATAAACACACAAAAAGACCTAAATGTGTGACAACCTGAGTATAAGGGGGATAACAGCTTGTGAGATGCTTGATTATTACTTAGGACACTCAACTCTCATGTTGTTCACAGGTCAGTTAGAGTAGTTTACTGTAAATTTTACAATCATTTTCTTTAGTGCATATAAAATAAAATAAGAAATAAAACAAGAGCCTGACTCAAACTCTCTTTTAAGAGAATAAAATCAGCCTCCAACGACAAGCCCTTTGAGAAGAGTCTCAGTTAGCATAAATCCATTTCAGCCACGTACAGACCAGATATCAATACCAGCTTTCATGACTCAGAGTCTTGGCCTTAGCATCGGTCAATTTCAACCACATGCCAAACAGCCGACTACTTATTAAATGGTAACATATGCACGCTCCTGGCAGGTTCTCCACATGAAGATGGCCATCAAACATCTATTCATTCATCTAACCACCAGGCAATATATGATGCAATATGAAATTTGCAACGCTGACAAAATGCTGATAGATTTGTATTTTTACAGCTCATTATTGGTCCAACACCTGGTGTTGTGCTTTGGGGCAAAATACACATTGACCAGTATCACAATCAGCCAGAAACCACTGTAAGAATTTATTATTGTAAATTAATTACAGTACTTCTGTTATTTATTTTAACAGTATTTTACTGTATACTGAAAGACTATATTGAATGACAATTTTACAGTACATGGCAGAATGTTAGTTATTTTTCAGTGCATCTACTGTTAATTAATTAACAGTATTTTACTGTATATTGAAGTACAGAATACAACAGTAGAATGACTGTTTTTATGGTTATTTACAGTATAAGCCAGCATGTTACTGTTATTTTACAGTACATCTACTGTTATTTAATTTAACAGTAGTTTACTGTATACTGAAGTACAGCATACAGCAGTAGAATAACTGCTTTTATGGTGATTTTACAGTACACTGCAGAATGTTGTTGTTATTTTACAGTGCATATGTTATTTATTTTAACAGTATTTTACTGTATATTTAATTACAGTATACAACAGTAGAATAACTGTTTTATGGTAATTTTACAGTACACTGCAGAATGTTGCTGTTATTTTACAGTACATCAACTGTTAATTAGTTTAACAGTATTTTACTGTATATTGAAGTACAGAATACAACAGTAGAATAACAGTTTTTATGGTTATTTACAGTATAAGCCAGCATGTTACTGTTATTTTACAGTACATCTACTGTTATTTATTTTAACAGTATTTTACTGTATACTGAAAGACTATATTGAATGACAATTTTACAGTACATGGCAGAATGTTAGTTATTTTTCAGTGCATCTACTGTTAATTAATTAACAGTATTTTACTGTATATTGAAGTACAGAATACAACAGTAGAATGACTGTTTTTATGGTTATTTACAGTATAAGCCAGCATGTTACTGTTATTTTACAGTACATCTACTGTTATTTAATTTAACAGTAGTTTACTGTATACTGAAGTACAGCATACAACAGTAGAATAACTGTTTTATGGTAATTTTATAGTACACTGCAGAATGTTGCTGTTATTTTACAGTACATCAACTGTTAATTAGTTTAACAGTATTTTACTGTATATTGAAGTACAGAATACAACAGTAGAATAACAGTTTTTATGGTTATTTACAGTATAAGCCAGCATGTTACTGTTATTTTACAGTACATCTACTGTTATTTATTTTAACAGTATTTTACTGTACAAAGTATATTGAATTACAGTATACAACAGTAGAATAACTGTTTTATGGTAATTTTACAGTACACTGCAGAATGTTGCTGTTATTTTACAGTGCATATACTGTTAGTTTAACAGTATTTTACTGTATATTGAATTATAGTATACAACAGTAGAATAACTGTTCTTATGGTAATTTTACAGTACACTGCAGAATGTTGCTGTTATTTTACAGTACATCTACTGTTAATTAGTTTAACAGTATTTTACTGTATATTAAAGTATAGAATACAACAGTAGAATAACTGTTCTTATGGTGATTTTACAGCATATGAAAGCATGTTGCTGTTATTTTACAGTACATCTGTTTATTTTATCTGTATTTTACTGTATATTGAGTTACAGTATACACCGATAGAATAACTATATTTAAGGTAATTTTACAGCACATGGCAGAATGTTGCTGTTATTTTACAGTGCATCTACTGTTAATTAGTTTAACAGTATTTTACTGTATATTGAAGTACAGCATACAACAGTAGAATAACTGTTCTTAAGATAATTTTACAGCATATGGTAGCATCTTATTGCTATTTTACAGTGCATCTGCTATTTACCAGTATTTTACTGTATATCGAAGTAGAATAACTGTTAGTAAGGTAATTTTACATTACATTACATTACATTGCATTTAGCGGACGCTTTTATCCAAAGCGACTTACAATAGTGGGAAAGTACAGATGCAAAAAAATAATACTAGAGTTGTACTAGTATTTACTAGTACTAGTATACTAGAATTAACATTTGGATATCGAATGCTGAGTGCATATCAGTACTCATGGGGAGTATTTGAGGTTACTAGAGCAGGTGCTCTCTGAAGAGCTCGGTTTTTAGGAGTTTCTTGAACCCAGTGAGGGACACCTCTGCTCTAGTGGTGGTAGGCAGCTTGTTCCACCATCTGGGAACTACTGAGGAGAACAGTCTGGATTGCTTTGTGTGAATGTTAGGCAAAGCAATGCGACGTTCAGTGGAGGAGCGCAACGACCGGGCAGGGACGTAAGCTTTTAAGAGCGAGTGTAGATAAGGGGGAGCCTGCTCTGTCATCACCTTATAGGCGATCGTGCAGGCTTTGTGTTTGATCCGGGCAGCAATCGGAAGCCAGTGTAGCTCAATGAGCAGTGGGGTGACATGTGCCCGTTTTGGATGGTTAAAAACCAGACGTGCTGCTGCATTCTGGACCATCTGTAGTGGTTTAATAGTGCAGGCTGGGAGGCCTGTTAGCACAGCGTTGCAGTAATCGAGGCGTGAGATAACCACAGCTTGTACCAAGAGCTGAGTGGCATTTTACAGCACATGTTGCTGTTATTTTACAGCACATCTACTGTTAATTATTTTAACTGTATATTACTGTATATTGAATTACAGTATACAACAGTAGAACTATATTTAAAATAATTTTACAACACATAGCATTTTGCTGTTATTTTACAGTACATCTGCTGTTATTTATTAGAATACAGATATTAGAAGATTTTGTAGCATTGCTTTGAAGATTTGATTGCAGTGAATTCCAACAGGGTACACGGTAGATGGTGCCAATAGGTTCATGTTTACACACTCGAGTTATTTTCTATTGTCTCAGCAACGTAAGGCTAAATGGGGTGCCCAAAAACTTTTGCACATGTCTAAAAGTATTCAGACACCCTTTGTAACTAGTTATTTCAGCTACTGTAAGGTCAATTCCACACATATGACTTGCATGACTTACATCATCCCCAAAGAAAAGCATAGAATGGGACACCACACATGAACCTATGGTCCCCATGCCCAGTGCCAAGGGTCAGCAATGGTTGGAGTTAAGTATGTGATCGGACATCAGTACCCTACCCCACTAAGGCTCTAATTGCTGAATACAATTAAATCCTCACAACAATGTATTTTAAAAGCCTTCCCTGAAACCTAGAGGCTGTTGGTCCAGCATATCATTGATTTTAGATGGGATTGAACAGGATTTGCAGGATGTGCTTCTCTAAATGGTTGAAAAACATGTAGCAGTACCTGTATTCAAGGCATCCACCTGAGCCTGCACTGTGCCCAGTCTCTAGCTCAGTAGCCTCCTGGCTCTGGGCCACCTTGTCTTCTGCCTTCAGCCTGGCCTCAGGCCGAATGATGCTGGCCAGGGCTCCTGAGCCTGCTCCATGATCATGTTCCTCCACTACAGAATCAGGCTCTTGTGGTCCTCCATTTGGCTGTCACTGGTCCTGAGACGAGCCTCCAGGGTGGACACCTCCTGGTCACCGTGGCACCCATGTAGGCTTTTTGCTGGACAGACACAGTGTCCAGATGCTTGACCGTGGATCTCAATTCATCAATCTCCATCCAGATGTCCCTGTCATTGGGAACCAATCAACAAACAGCAAAGCTAGAGCCATTAAGACAATCATACTGTCATCAAAACTGAGGAATAAATGCCTGCTTAGGCCACATATGAATGCACAGTGTGGCTGACACTTAGGAGTCACAGTTATCTGCCTTGGTAATAAAGCAAAACGCAATTTTAGAATGTCTCACTTTTTTATTATTTTGGTCATCATACCCAGGGACGCTGCCAGGAATTTTGGACCACGTGAAAAGATATTCGTCAAAAACTCGCCCTTCTGACACTGAAACCAACCCAAAATCTAAGGCAGGGATGTGAAAGGCTGTGTTCAGACTTCAGGAAAATCAGATTAGTTTCTCAAATCAGATCTGTTTATGTCCGTCCGTGCTGTTATTTGTAAGTGATCAGATTGAATTTGCTCATCCAGACATCACAAGCGAATCTCTTTGGGCTGCTGTGGTAACAATGTAGGCGTAAGCAACTACAACCATGCTGGTGTTGTGGCTTCAGGGTTGCCAGATTTGCAGTTTTTGGACTGCTTTAAATATATTCTATGACTGCCAAAGAACTCTTAGTGTCATACATTAGAATAAAATAGAGCTGGAGATGCCTTAAAGCACACTTTCTAATATAAAAAAAAAATTTGTGGAGGGATATAGATAAAAGCAGAGTAGAAGTCTTGTTTTAATTACTAAAAATTGTATTTTCACTCACTGTCGTACATATTTATTATTATTATTATTATTATTATTTATTATTACTTTTATTATTATTACGTATATACAGTGGTCATGGGCGTGGTAGTGGGGGGAAAAGTGGACCTGACTACCTAGGGCCCGAGTAGGGAGAGGGGCCCATAAAAATCCTGAATTAATTTTATTTTTTTTTTGGATGTTTTTATTTCGAATGAATTGGGCCCTCAAATTAATTATTTATTAATTCATATTTCAAATATATTGATAATATCAACTGAGGGAATGAACTTTATAGTCACAGTCCTCTCAACATATTGGACATTCTGGGGCCCCCTCTTGAAGGCCCAAAATGGTTTAGTCCACCCAACAGCAACTGTTACGACCCGGTCTAGGGGTTCGAGTCGTAACAACTGTAAAATGATATGATGGATGCAAAGAAAAGGATTGAGACAGAAATTGTATGTAAAGAATGATTATATTGTAAAAATTTGGGTGAACACAACAATAGTACAACACAACAATAGTACAACACCGTGTAAACTTCAGGTTTGGTCCGGGCCAAAACAACAAACAAACAACCCACACTAACTTAAATACACCAAAACTAACTTACCTCCTCAAACAAAAGTAAAGAAAAGACATGAAACTAACAAAGACATGAAACTAACCTACCTCCCTAACTAAACAAAACAGGGGATAAACACAGTGACAAAGAAAATGGCAACCAAACCCTACACCAGGTGTTACATAGAAAATACACAGAATGGACACAAACTAAGAGTGACAAATGTTACAATAAACAAAACAAGCAAGTCAAAAAGTGGAAGCACAATCGAATCAAAACACAATCACAAAATGGTCAAGCACAGAGCTCCAGAAACAGGCAGAGAGTGAGCTTATGTAGCCCTCTCAATCAGGGTGGGTGGAGACAGCAATCCAGATGGGCGGAGTCAGCATGTGAGGTAGAAACCAGGAAGCTGTTGCTTCTGGTAGACCTGCATGCAAGACAGGGAGGAAGAGAGAGCAAGAGAGAAAGACCTATCCAGACACACACACACCATAGCAGAGCGTAACACCCCCACCCACAAATGTCAACCCATAAACCAAATCAACAACGAGATAAAGCATCAGCTACAACATTGTCTGAACCTCGTTTGTGACAAATATTCAAACAGAATCCCTGTAGAATAAGAGCCCAGCGCATTATCCGATGGTTAGCATTAGCCATGCAATTGATAAAAACCAAGGGATTGTGGTCAGTATAAACCGTGATATGCAATGGCGTACTCCCAATGTACACTTCAAAATGCTGAAGAGCCAATAGAAGTGCTACGGTTTCTTTCAATGGTACTGTAAGAGAGTTGATGGGGCACAAACTTCTTAGAATAAAAACACACTGGATGATCAACATGGTCACTGCTTTCTTGAAGAAGAACAGCACCGGTACCAGTATCTGAGGCATCAATTTGCAGCGTAAAAGGTTTTGTGAAGTCAGGGGCAGCTAAAACAGGGGAGCTGCTGAGCAGAAGCTTCACAGACTCAAATATAGCCTGACACTCAGGGGTCCAAATAAAAGGAATGTTTGAGCTCAACAAACTGGTGAGAGGTGAAACCACAATCGAGAAATTCCTACAAAAACATCTATAGTAGCCTGCCATTCCCAGGAAACGCCGCAGTTCACGTCTAGTAGTGGGTACAGGGAATGTACAAATACTACTGACTTTGGCATCCACGGGCTTAACCATACCCTGTCCTACCGTTTTCCTGAGGTAGGTTATGACACCTTTGGCAAATTCACACTTATCCAAATTTAACACAAGGGAAGCATCTCTTAAACGGGTAAATACAGTGGTGAGAGTAGATAAGTGGTGATCCCATGAATCAGAATAAATAACCACATCATCCAAGTAAGTTGTACATTGAGGAACATCACCCAGAACATTAAACATGAGGCGTTGGAAGGTCGCGGGTGCATTCCGAAGGCCAAATGCCATCACAGAGTACTGCAGGAAATTATCAGGGGTCACAAAAGCAGAAATTTCAGAAGCACGGGGTGTAAGAGGAACCTGCCAGTAACCTTTCAATAAGTCAAGCTTTGTCACAAACTTAGCAGAACCAACACTATGTACACAGTCCTCCATGTGGGGTAACGGAAAAGAATCAGGCTTTGTAACAGCATTCACCTTTCTGTAATCTGTACAAAATCTAAATGATCCATCAGGCTTTGGGACTAATAAGCAAGGTGAGGACCATGGACTGTAACTTGGTTGCGCAAAACCATTCTGCACCAAAAATTGTGTTTCTTGTTTTAGTATAGCACGTTTAGTGGGGTTAACTCTGTATGGATGTTGTTTTACAGGCTTATGGTTTTCAACATCAATGTCATGGTGTAGTATAGTGGTACCAGTGGGAACATCAACAAACAAAGAAGGAAAAGCAGAAACCAAGCTGTGCAAGTCAGACTGAATAGTGGGATCTAAATGAGAGAGTTTCTGACCCAAAGCAGATAATGCTTCAGAGTTATTTAAGTGAGTGCTAGGAAGACTGTAACTTCCTAAGTCAAGACCGTCAACATCAGGGGAATAACCCGACATAGGGGTTTCTGAACCAGTCAGTAACACAGGAGTAGACACAACATCTCTGGTCGAACGGGACAAATATGACTTTAACATGTTCACATCACACACTGTCCAAAGCCAGAGCAAAATCACACACACACATACCACCAAACCCACCAAAAAGAAAAAAAGGAGGACGAGCCCCCAATTGTTACGACCCGGTCTAGGGGTTCGAGTCGTAACAACTGTAAAATGATATGATGAATGCAAAGAAAAGGATTGAGACAGAAATTGTATGTAAAGAATGATTATATTGGGAAAATTTGGGGGAACACAACAATAGTACAACACCGTGTAAACTTCAGGTTTGGTCCAGGCCAAAACAACAAACAAACAACCCACACTAACTTAAATACACCAA
>BRDA01006657.1:23032-33651 GCA_036984385.1 Crenuchus spilurus
AGTGGTAAATCGTGACCAGGATGACTCTTTATTATTATTACTCAGACTCCTTAAAAGTCTCAGACAAACATTCCAGGGCAAAGTGAGGAAAAGAAACTCAGGCCAGTTTGGCTCCAGTTTTACAACAAACTCCAAATGCTATATTTCAAAATGAAACAAAGCTCACAGAGAGAATGTATTTATTTATTTTAACTGGTTTTGTTATGTTGTGTTGTGTGTGTATGTGTGTATGAGAGAGAGAGAGAGAGTTGAGGTGAGCTGAGGTGGTACCGGTTGGGTGAGGGCTATTTTACATAACAGTACTTTGCTAATAGCTCTCTAATCTGTGACAAGGAGGAGGGGGGCTTCACTAGACTCTGAAAATTCCTCAGACTCATTATTATTATTTCTCAGTAGGACCAGTGCTAAATGGTGAGACTATGGCATCTGTCAGTTGATGCTTCTGGAAGGATTAGAGTTATTTGAAGGTTGAATGTAGATTTGTCCACTTCACAACTCTATTTATGTTGAGTTAAAAAGACTGAAGTGAGATTAACAAATTTGATTGAACAGTTTTCCTTTGCTGTCAAAAGTAATACACAATGTCATGTGATAACATATCCTATTCTAAACATGTTTTAGATTATACTTTGAAAAACATCACATTATAAGACACATAGTACTGTCATCTCTGCTAACTCTAAAACCTAAATGTTGTGCTGAACAGAAACTCTGCTCTTGCCTAAAGCTAGATTTGCAGCTCACATTTCTGGCTTCCATTAAAGCTGTAAGCAGTGGAGACATTATACTTCACCATTACAGCCCTTCTTTCAACATGCATGCTTGGATGAGGTCACTTTGGATTCTCCCCATTGGATGTGAAACCTCTGATGGTCTGCTCCCACTGGTTGATTCTTTGATGGATGAGCTTGAGATTGCTCATTATTGGCTGGTGCCAGTACAGGATGTGTCTGAAAAGACTTTCTGAGGAGGGATGTATGTGAGGCTCCTGTTGATGAGATGTGTCAATGGTGTGGTCCCACAAAAGGGCTTTGACCCCCAGACAGCTCGTAACCGAAGGAGCTCAAATACATGCAGAAAAAAGCATGATGGTAACCTTCCCAGTAACCTCCCCAGCTCCAGTTGCCAAGACAATGAGGCAGGAATGTTGTGTCTGAGGTCAGAGGTGGCATCTGTAGCCAGTCAGGCAATGTGTAAAAGAAGGGGGAGTGGCTTTAGTGACTTGATCACTGAGCAAATTCTTGAAAGAAAGAACCTTCTCAATATACCAGTATACACAAACACATATTAATTATATGTGATGTCACAGAAACATTTACATATGTCCTCATATTCTGCCAACAGTAGTTTAGCTCCATTCATCAAAATATTTAAATCTGCTTTGTGAATGAGGTGCAATACAGGACAGCCAATCGGAGCAGAGGAAATTTACATACACCATTGGTCAAAAGTTTTAGAACAGTTTTAGAAAGTTTCTGGTATGCACCTAGTTGGTCAGGGCTTCATCCAACAGTAACATAATGACCCAAAACATAAGTTTTGCCAGCACTGCCAGCACTATCTCAGGAAAAAACAACAAGATGGTCAGCTTGAAAACATGGAGTGCAGCACAGTCTCCAGACTTAAACCCCATCCAGCTGATTGGGGATGAAGTAAAAAGCAAAGCAAACCTACAAGTGCCAACATTTATGTGAACGTCTGCAGCAGATTTGTTAAGAACTGTCTGAAGAATATTTGATGTCTATTGTAGAAAGAATGTCATGAAAGACAAGTTTTGTGTCCAAAGTTTAGACACATTTTGGTCTAAAAATTTATTATATTTCTTCTAGTTCTTATTCAACTCCTATGCTTCCATTTCAGTGTGCAAAGAAACATTAAACTCAGTAATTATCAATAAAGAGTTCTAAAACTTTTGACTGGTATTGTAGGTGGGTGGAACTTTAAAAACAAAAACATCTGGTGGATTATTTGGGCAGTTATCTTTATAGCAGCTGCTTTAATGTCTTTATCATTTCCATAAAATTGTTTACTCAAATGTTAGAAATTAGTTATCAAATGAGGAGGATAACATGCTAAAAGTTAAAGTTAGCACAGAAACTGGCCATATTTACTCTGAAATAAATTTCAGTCTGATATACATTTTGTGTGAAATAAAGACAGAATAGCTCTTCTCTTCACAAGGACTGTCTGTTCAGAAACTAAAGTAGAAGTTACACTAATGCCACATTGGTTGTATTTCTCATTCTCTAGCAACTAGGCCAGCATTATGGATTGGGTGACATCAACAGAACACCCAGTAGATGTGTGTGTTTGCCTGACACATGTTGTAGTGAAAGAAATTTGACAAATAAGATGTGCTACAGAACACTAAGTTTGTTTTAGGTCAGAATGCCCAAACTTCTTTAGTGTATCCTCACATGTGATTGAAGCAGCTTTTTCAAATGGTGAGTTTTACATACAGTGTTATGAAAAATTTTGGACACCCCTGTTAATTTTCATGATTTTTCTTTATAAATCATTGGTTGTTCAGATCAGCAATTTAAGTTAAATATATCATGTAGCAGACGAACAAAATGATATGAGTGAAATTAAGTTTTAGGATTTACAGAAAGTGTGCATTAATTATTTAAACTAAATTAAATAAAAAATTGGGCACCCTTGTCATTTTATTGATTTGAATACCTTTAGCACTAATTATTGGAACACAGAATTTGTTTGCATTGACCTACATACACAGGTGAATCCAATTATGAGACAAGGTTAAGGTGGCCAATTGTAAGTTTTTCTCCTCTTTGCATTTTCTCTGAAGAGTGGCAAAATGGGAGCCTCAAAACAACTCTCAAATGACCTGAAAACAAAGATTGGTTTAGGGGAAGGATACAAAAAGCTGCAGTGAGGAAAATAAGTATTTGAACACCCTGCGAATTTGCAAGTTCTCCCACTTAGAAATCATGGAGGGGTCTGAAATTTTCATCTTAGGTGCATCTTAGGTGAGAGACATAATCTAAAAGAAAAAATCCAGAAATCAAATTGTATGATTTTTTTAATAATTTATTTGTGTGTTACTGCTGCAAATAAGTATTTGAACACCTGCCAATCAGCTAACATTCTGACCCTCAAAGGCCTGTTAGTCCACCTCTAAAAAGTCCACCTCTACTCCACTTATTATTCTAAATTAGAAGCACCTGTTTGAGGTGGTTAGCTGCATAAAGACACCTGCCCACCCCACACAATCAGTAAGACTCCTACTAACATGGCTAAGACCAAAGAGCTGTCCAAAGACACCAGAGACAAGATTGTAAACCTCCACAAGGCTGGAAAGAGTTACAGGGCAATTGCCAAGCAGCTTGGTGAAAAAAGATCAACTGTTGGAGCAATTATTAGAAAATGGAAGAAGCTAAACATGACTGTCAATCTCCCTCGGACTGGGGCTCCATGCAAGATCTCACCTCATGGTGTATCAGTGATGCTAAGAAAGGTGAGGAATCAGCCCAGAACTACATGGGAGGAGCAGGTCAATAACCTGAAGAGAGCTGGCACCAATGTTTCCAAGGTTACTGTGGTTAATATACTAAGAAGTCATGGTTTAAAGTTATGCATGTCAAAAAGGTTCCCCTGCTTAAATCAGCACACATCCAGGCCCGTCTTAAGTTTGCCCATGACCATTTGGATGATCCAGAGGAGTCATGGGAGAGTGCTGTGGTCAGATGAGACCAAAATATAACTTTTTGGTCTTAACACTGCATTTCCCAGGTTTGCAGAAAAAAACCCTTCTTGTGAGCCATTAGAGAGGTAATGTGATGTAAATGAGAGTCTGTAGGGTTAGGATGTAGGGTCTAGGGTGCATGTCGTAGGGTGAGTTTTGTTTTGGTATTCGGCCTCTGCCGCTTGGCTCAATTCGGCCTCGGCTGCTCGCTTGGCTCGGCTCGTGTGTTTGTGTGAATACGCGCATGCAAGCCTGTAGCATGATTCCTGCTCTATTATTATATATAAATATTTTTTTCCTTTGTGGAAAGAGGACTTACCCTCAGTAAAACTGAGGGAGAGTCTCTGTGAGACTGAGTGTGTGACGGCACTTCTTTGCATGACAAGCGAAGCAGAGCAGCAGACAATGGCTGGTTAACCCAAAGCACACAGCCAGGATAACCAAGGAGTAGCTCCATAAGAAGCATATCAAGGTTCTGGAGTGGCCTAGCCAGTCTCCAGACCTAAACCCTATAGAAAATCTTTGGAGGGAGCTCAAACTCCGTGTTTCTCATTGATATTCCAGAAACCTGACTGATCTGGAGAAGATCTGTGTGGAGGAGTGGGCCACAATCCCTGCTGCAGTGTGTGCAAACCTGGTGAAAAACTACAGGAAATGTTTGACCTCTGTAATTGCAAACATATTAACATTGATTTTCACAGGTGTTCAAATACTTATTTGCAGCAGTAACACACAAATAAATTATTAAAAAATCATACATTGTGATTTCCAGATGTTTTCTTTTAGATTATGTCTCTCACAGTGGACATGCACATAAGATGAAAATTTCAGACCCCTCCATGATTCCTAAGTGGGAGAACTTGCAAATTCACAGGGTGTTCAAATACTTATTTTCTTCACTGTATCTCAGAGATTTCAGCTGTCAGTTTTCACTGTGAGGAACATAGTGAGGAAATGGAAGACCACAGGCACAGGTCTATTTAAGAACCGAAGTGGCAGGCCAAGAAAAATCTCAAATAGGCAGAGGCGCAGGACAGTGAGAACAGTCATAGTCAACCCATAGACCAACTCCAAAGACCTACAACATCATCTTGCTGCAGATGGTGTCACTGTGCATCGTTCAACTATTCAGCGCACTTTGCACAAGGAGAGGCTGCGCACACGCCACAAACAGTCGCTTGAGGTATGCTAAAGCACTTTTGGACAAGACGGCTTCATTTTGGAATAAGGTGCTATGGATTGATGAAACTAAAATTGAGTTTAGACATAACAAGGGGAAGAAAAAGAACACAGCAGTCCAAGTCAAACACTTGCTACCCACAGTCAAATTTGGTGGTGGTTTTCATCATGCTGTGGGGCTGTGTGGCCAGTGCAAGTACTGGGAATCTTGTTAAAGTTGAGGGTCGCATGGATTCCAGTCAATATCAGCACATTCTTGAGAACAATGTTCAAGAATCAGTGACAAAGTTGAAGTTGCACTGGGACTGGATACTTCAACAAGACAACAACCCTACACACTGCTCAAAATCTACTAAGATATTCATGCAGAGGAACAAGTACAACGTTCTGGAATGGCCATCTCAGTCCCCAGACCTGAATATTATTGAAAATCTGTGGTGTGTTTTAAAGCGGGCTGTCCATGTTCGGAAACCATCAAACCTTCAACCAGAATCCAGACTCTCATTGGAAGCTATAGGAAGTGTAAATCCTATAAACTTCCTTTCACTTCTAAAATATCACTGTGTTTGTCTGCTAAATGATATATTTAACTGAAATTGCTGATCTGAAAAACCAATGATTTATAAAGGAAAAACATCAAAATGATCAGGGGCGCCCAAACGTTTTCATACCACTATAAACTTTAAGATCAAAATGTCTTTAAAGGTATGAAAAAAAACCCTTTTTTTTTGCATTTTTGTTTGTTGCATCTTTCCTAATAACTAAGGTCATTCCCATATCTCTTCTTAAGAATCAAAGCAAAATTTCACGTCAGTCAGGTTTGGAAGTTTTATGTAACTGAAATTATTGGTATATGTTTGAAATCATCTGTAGCATGTTTACAAAACATGTGAATGTGCAAAAAGTGATGTTTCTACAGTTCTGCATTCAATACTCAGCAGTACCATAGTGAAAATATAATATAAATGAATGCTTCAGTTAATGTCCCTGAAGGAAGTGTACAGGTCCTGTAATTTATTGAACCTGTCAATTATGAATTCTATTTGTAATTAAAGTGTTCAATGAAGTCATTGTTTCAACTCACTTCACAGGTTGGAGAGAATGTTGATGAGTATCGGAAGACAGAATGTCAATGTCATGTACCAGCAGTCAAAAACTTCTTCAAGGTAAACATAATCTATTCCATTTATTTCTGTCTCTCTGCAGACATATTTGAATGAGATTAAATGTATATGAGCTCATGGAGTGATGTCCTTTGAGAACATTCTTGACCAAATTACCTGCTGTGCTCTGATGTTAGTCCTGTTCAGGTATTCTTTTCTGTGATGTTGTCCAAGCATTAAAGAAGCAACATCAAATTGATTAAAGAGACAATTATAAAATCAGCTATGTGACATGTAGACTGTGTGCACAATTATTAGGCAAGTGAGTATTTTGACCATATTATAATTTTGAGGCATATTTTGTAACTCCAAGTTGGATAAACTTGAATGCTTAATGGATTTAAGCATAGCAGGTGATGTGTGTCTGTGTAATAAGGGAGGGTTTGGCCTAAGGAGATCAACATCCTATTTCAAGGTGTGCACAATTATTAGGCAGCTTTTTTCTTTAGGTCAAAATGGGCCAATAAAGAGATTTAACTGACTCTGAAAAGTCAAAAATTACCAAAAGTCTCTCAGAGGGATGCAGCACTCTTGAAATTGCTAAGATATTGGGGCGTGATCACAGAACCATCAAACGTTTTGTTGCAAATAGTCAACAGGGTCGCAAGAAACGTGTTGAGAAAAAAAAGTAAATTAACTGCCAGGGATTTGAGAAGAATCAAGCATGAAGCTACCAGGAACCCATTATCTTCCAGTTCTGTCATGTTCCAGAACTGCAATCTTTCTGGAGTACCAAGGAGTACAAGCTGTTCAATGCTCAGAGACATGGCAAAGGTAAGAAAGGCTGAAACCCGACCACCACTGAATAAGACACATAAGCTGAAGCGTCCAAGAAATATCTGAAGACAGATTTTTCAAAGGTTTTATGGACTGAACACTTTTGGAGTATTGCTGCTCTCTGGGTCTGCTCTGCTGTTTTTGGATGTCTGCACATTGTTTGTTGGCTGTCTACACTGACTGCCCTGTTGCTGTGTGCTGCTGCGAGCCCTCTCCCCTGTACCTTCACCTTTCGGCTGCAGTGGTGGTAAGTGAGTTTCTCTCATTTGCTCGGCTGTTTACTCTGATTGTGTGGGCTGTGGTGTTTGGCTAACGTGGCTAGGCCTTAGCTTTTGCGCTAGTGGTTGTTTTCTCTGTCACTTACCATGTATTTCCCTGGTCTCCTCCTTTTTTTCATCTACCTCCTTGGTTTTTATGACTCTGGCCTTGGATATAAGACTGTTGATACTCCAGAAGAGCTTCACTCACTTTACTCTCGGTACCGTCTGGACTCCTTGACATACAACTTCTGCCGCTCCATTGGATTGGTCTTACTCGTCGTCCCCAATATGTCCATCATGCTTCGAGGCATAAACCAAAACTCTTCCAGACGTCTGATGTCAGTATTCCTACCGTTTTGACTGTTTGCCATAGGTGTAGGAGGCAGGATCCCAACAGAGGCTGTGATGTTAGTGTGCTACATGTTGTACCGCTCACAACACCTCCACCAACTTCTATCTCCCAACGTCTCATCAACTTTGCCCTACTCAACTGTCGCTCACTTACTGATAAAGCTACGCTACTAAATGACCTTATTGGTCAAAAAAGCATTGACATGTTATTTCTATGTGAAACCTGGCAAGTGCCAGGTGAATATTTCCATCTAAATGCAGCTACCCCTCCTGGTTTTAGCTATCTATGTTCACCTAGGCTATCAGGGAGAGGTGGTGGCTTAGCTGTAATCTTTCAACATGATATAAATGTTAGCTTATGCCCCTTGCATGAGGTGTCCACATTTGAATACATGGCATTGAAGGTCTCTGGCTCTAGAACTTTGGTACTGCTACTTGTTTACCGCCCTCCTAAACTTTCCATTGCTGGCTTTTTATCTGAACTCAGTGAGATGCTTTTTGTTATCAGTTCTGTCATCATCTATGATTGTACTTGGTGACTTTAACATACACCTGGACTCGTCATCCACTGTATCTTCTGATTGTTTGTCATTACTTAGCAGTTTTAGTTTAATGCAACATGTAAATTTTCCTACCAATAAGCATGGGCATGTTCTTGATTTGATCTGCTCTACTGGCTGTTCTGTTAATAATGTCTTAGGTTTGTCTATTGGTGTTTCAGATCGCAAGTTTATTACAGCTAATCTCAGTAAGTCTAACTTTAAGTCCTGCTCTACTACCTCTATCTCTTTTCGTAATTCTGCTGCTATTTATCCTGTGCTTTTTTCCTCCCATCTTAAATCCTCTGTACTTTCATCAGTTTGTCTGCTTTCCTCCACTGATGATGCAGTATCTCTTTATGATGAGTCTGTCTCTTCTATCCTTGATCGTCTTGCTCCTCTCAAGACCAGAACTGTGCCTGCTTCTCGCTCTTCTCCTTGGTTTACTTCTGAGCTTCGTGCACTTAAAACTATTGGCAGACATCTTGAGCGTCTCATGAAAAAAACTGGTTTACTTGTGCATTCTCTGGCCTACACTGATCATATGGTCAAGTATAAAGATGCATTAAATTCTGCTTGCTCTGCTTACTTTTCTCATCTAATCAATGTAAATGGCCATGATCCTAAACATCTTTTTTACACGGTGTCTAAATTACTTCAACCTCCTGCTTTTTCAGTCTCTTCTGAAAAATGTGCTGCGTTTCTTAACTTTTTTCATGACAAAATTGACTCTATTTATCAGGACTTTCCCGGTGGTCTTCTGACCGAATGTACATCCACCCCTATCGACCCCTGCTGTAGTGTTTTTTTCTGATTTCTCTCCTACTGACTCTATACAAATCACACAGGTTATTTCTAACTCTAAATCTTCCTCTCAGCTCGACCCTGCCCCTACTACCTTGTTGAAGCCGTGTCTTTCAGACATTGCACCTGTTGTCTCTCATTATAAATCTATCACTTATACAGGGGCATATTCCTAGTGCACTGAAAACTGCCTCAGTTACTCCTGTGCTTAAGAAACCAGGCCTCGATAGTACAGTTTTGGGAAATTTTAGACCCATTTCCAATATGCCTTTCATTTCCAAGGTTCTTGAAAAGGTTTTTGCTTCTCAGCTGCTAAAACATCTTAACAAAAATAACCTCTTTGAAATGTTTGTCTGGTTTTCGGTCCCATAATAGCACTGAAACTGCACTTGTGCGTGTCCTAAATGAACTGCTTCTTTCCTCAGACTCTGGTTGTGTTTCTGCTCTTCTGATACTTGACCTCACTGCAGCATTTGGCACTGTCAATCATTCCGTACTCATCTCTCATCTTTCCACTTTCTGGTTCTGTACGTTCTTGGTTTACTTCTTACCTGACAGATAGATCACATTTTGTATCTATAGGCAATCATAAATCACACACTGTCCCAGTTAATCAGGGTGTCCCTCACGGCTCAGTCCTTGGCCCCCTGTTATTTATTATTTACATTCTTCCCCTTGGTAGTATTATTCACTCATTTGGACTCGTTTTCACTGTTATGCTGATGATATTCAGATTTACTTTAGCCTCAAACCTACTGACTCTTTTCCTCCATCTTCTCTGATGTCTTGTCTTACAGAGTTAACAGGCTGGTTAAATAGAAATTTTCTTAAGCTTAATCCAAATAAATCTGAATTTCTTTTTATTGGTTCTAAAGCTGCCATCTCACCCTACACAAACTGTTCCTTTGACATAGATAATATAATGTATCACATCATCATCCACTGTTTCAAATCTGGGAGTTTTATTTGACCCAACTCTTAGTTTTACATCCCACATTAAGAAACCAGGCCTCGATAGTACAGTTTTGGGAAATTTTAGACCCATTTCCAATCTGCCTTTCATTTCCAAGGTTCTTGAAAAGGTTTTTGCTTCTCAGCTGCTAAAACATCTTAACAAAAATAACCTCTTTGAAATGTTTGTCTGGTTTTCGGTCCCATAATAGCACTGAAACTGCACTTGTGCGTGTCCTAAATGAACTGCTTCTTTCCTCAGACTCTGGTTGTGTTTCTGCTCTTCTGATACTTGACCTCACTGCAGCATTTGGCACTGTCAATCATTCCGTACTCATCTCTCATCTTTCCACTTTCTGGTTCTGTACGTTCTTGGTTTACTTCTTACCTGACAGATAGATCACATTTTGTATCTATAGGCAATCATAAATCACACACTGTCCCAGTTAATCAGGGTGTCCCTCACGGCTCAGTCCTTGGCCCCCTGTTATTTATTATTTACATTCTTCCCCTTGGTAGTATTATTCACTCATTTGGACTCGTTTTCACTGTTATGCTGATGATATTCAGATTTACTTTAGCCTCAAACCTACTGACTCTTTTCCTCCATCTTCTCTGATGTCTTGTCTTACAGAGTTAACAGGCTGGTTAAATAGAAATTTTCTTAAGCTTAATCCAAATAAATCTGAATTTCTTTTTATTGGTTCTAAAGCTGCCATCTCACCCTACACAAACTGTTCCCTTGACATAGATAATATAACGTATCACATCATCATCCACTGTTTCAAATCTGGGAGTTTTATTTGACCCAACTCTTAGTTTTACATCCCACATTAAGTCTCTGACCAAATCTGCATTCTTTCATTTATGCAACATCAGTAGACTCCGC
>BRDA01006657.1:34508-47054 GCA_036984385.1 Crenuchus spilurus
ATCTGACTTGATTCTAAGACCGTCGTCTCAAGACTTATATGACTTCTCCTACTTCTCAAAACCATCCGGTGTCTTTTTCAGAACTCTGCTGCCAGAATCTTAGTTCAGTCTAAAAAATCTGCTCATATCACCCCTGCATTTCAACAACTCCACTGGTTACCTGTCTCAAAACGCATCCAGTATAAGATCCTCTTACTGACTTACAAAGCATTGCACGGTTTGGCTCCATCTACCTTTCTGCTCTCTTGCAGCCTTATGTTCCTAAATGGTCACTTCTGTCCTCTGACTCAGCTCTTTTGTCTGTTCCCAGGTTTAGATTGTCCACTATGGGTGGCAGGTCCTTTAGTGTTTCTGCTCCTACCCTCTGGAATGCTCTTCCTCTCTTAGACTGTCTCCCTCTCTTCCTGTGTTTAAATCCAACTTGAAAACCTATCTTCTCTTCTGCCTTTCCTTCTTGATTCCTGTATTTTTTTTTCTTTTTTTTATTGATTGTAAAGCATCCTTGGGTCTGTGAAAGGCACTATATAAGTGTAACTTATTATTATTATTATTATTATTATTATTATTAGGACAGTGCTCCATCATGCTCCAATGCATGCTGCTCAATGCATCCAAGTACACCTCTGCATGGCTGGCTAGTAAAGGCATTAAAGATGAAAAATATATGATGTTGCCCCCTTCCTCACCTGACCTGAACCCAATTGAGAACTTGTGGGCAATTCTTAAACGGGAGATTTACAGTGAAGGAAAACAGTACACCTCTCTAAACAGTGTCTGAGAGGTTGTGGTTGCTGCTGCACAAAAAGTTGATCATCAACTGATCAAGAAAAACTGATAGACTTCATGAATGGAAGGCTTATCACTGTTATTGAAAAGAAGGGTGGCTATATTGGTCACTGATCTTTTTTTATATGTTAAAAATGCTTATTGGAAGGATTTGAGTTGATTGTTTATAATTCTCACTTGAACAGATGAAAATTAAAAAGTGACATGTGAAAATGTGTGTTTTTCATTTAGCTGCATAATAATTCTGCACAGTAATAGTTGCCTAATAATTGTGCACATACAGATATTCTCTAAAGAAAGCCCAAACTTCACTTTTACTTTCTGAAACATTAATGTTTGAGGTTTATTGACATTTTGGATTAACCAAGAGCACTGTAGTTGGTGATTAATTAAAATAATCTTCAAAAATAAGACTTGCCTAATAATTGTACACACAGTGTATACCTATCCAAGCATTACTTTATAATACAGCCCACTATAAAAGGGCTCATTGTGTGGTTATTTTTTTTGTGATGCACGACTTTTGTCACTGATATAACACGTATGTAAAAATGTTTAGTTAAGACCAGGACTGCCCTGACTTTGCATGGCACGGTATGCATTTACAGCATACATGCTACTTTCCTATCCTTAGTAAAAGAGATTAGAGTTCAAATACAGTACCCTTTAACTGCCAGAGGCAAGAGCCAGTGCTGTTACCTAGACAGAAGAGACACTACACAAAAAACATTTGAGCAATATAACATTTTAGTAAGTGATTAGTGTACAATTAAGTGCATTTCAAAGAGACTATCCACCCATAGAACCAGCTTGAGCTCATAGTGCTTTCAGCATTTGGAAGTATTCAGGACAAGCATGAGTAAGGGGGCAATAATGCGCTCTCTGTCTCTCTCTCTCTCTCTCTCTCTCTCTCTCTCTCTCTCTCTCTGTGTCTCTGTCTCTCTCTCTCTCTCTCTCTCTCTCTCTCTCTCTCTCTCTCTCTCATATCCTGTGTTTGTATCCTTCAGGAATGTTCTGTGTATCTCTGTGGGCTTTCTGTTCCCTTTCTTTAATCTCTAAATGAATAATATTACACTCATGATGCTGCATTTGTGAATACAAAAGCAGATATGATGCAAGTGAGCATGAAGACACAAACACACTTATAACACACATGCTCATGTATAGACAGTTCTTTCTACGTTTGAAAAAACTGTTGTAGTGATTTAGAATGGGCCTCGTTTTCTTATCAATAAAAACCCACTTTGATTTTTCAGTGCAGTTACTTTTGGTAACAGTGTGTAGTGTAATAGATTTTGCAGAAGTGGAAATCACGTCCACATTTCAACCAAGTACATTCTTTCTCAGTGTGTAAAGACCCAGCACTAGCTGGAAACTTGTATTGTGTATAATGTAGCTGGCACACCACCAGCCTTGCAAAGAGAAAGGGAGGGAAGTATGAGACATGAAATGAGAGTGAAGTCATTGTGTAGTGTACTCTCTTCTTAGAATGGGATTAAATGACTATTCTTCTAGCTGAGAGGGTGTAAAAATGTGATGATGGATCTGTGATATTCAGAATAGCCATGGCGTGTTTGTGCATATTTGCTGTGTGTGAGTGTGTTCATGAGAGTTTGTTTGTTTAGCAATGGTTTGGCACATTGTGATGAACATGCAAATAGGATTAAATGACCTGGAACTAACTTTCATTTCAGTTTAAGAGTAAACCTAACCAGCTACAAACAAACTTCTGTCTGTATTCTGAGTACAGCCAAACAAAATTCAGTACGTGACTGTAGCGCAAAAAATGTCTGAATCTGACTTTAAACCAACATAATTCTGTCTGAACATGACTGTAGCCCAACATAATTTTGTCTGGTCTTTACCACGACCAGCCAGAGACCTAATACATTTCAAACAAGCATTTTTTCTTTCCTGCCTTCTGTGTGGTCTTCATTCAGAAATAGCTCAGACTATTCATTTCTAAAGCACTTTTAGGTATCTCTAGACATACACTCGTGTTGCTGCAAAACATAAAATCACACTTTCTGAGGTTAGGGATCCTAGAGTTAAGCTTAGGAGAACAGTATGGTACCTACTGTTTTCCTTAGGGGAGGTATATAAAATTGCCCAGAAATGAAAATGATCAATAACTGCAGCCTTGTGACTGATGGCTATGACCCCAAAAAAATCCACAGCAGATCAAAATATGTCTTTGTCTTTCAGACTCTCTGACAACTAGCAATATTTCATCAGATATTTGCTTATTTCCTACTTCCTCCCCTCCATCCTTTCATTCTCTTCTAAATACAAGTGTGTATTTGTGTGTGTTGTGCCTGTCAGTGGCACTTCTCAGTGACATGGCTGAACAATAGTGCAGAGAGCAGTGGACAGGCATTCCACTGAAATAGACAGAGGAAGGAAACCAATTGCAAGTAGGAAATCTTGCCTAACAATAGTAAAAGTCTAGAAGCACTTTGAAATTAGGTTACAGAATGGTTAGAAAAAGTAATTTTTTGGTAACACCATTGACGGCTTCTGTATATTGAGGTACGGCAAACTACTATAATTTGAAATGCTCCTAAATAGCAAATGATTGCCTTTGAAGTGTGATCTTATCTCGACAAGACTTAAGATTTTATACCCTGAGCACGTGTTTTAGAAAGTGTAGGAACTCAAATCAGTCTCTTTATTTCTTTGGATACTGTACTGTACATGTGCTTGTTTTTGTACTAAAGCTTTTCTGCTTTAGTATTGATATATGGCTTATAGCTGGCCAATCAAGTACAGTAACACAATGGTCACTAGGACTTTTGGCAGTGTGGGCAGGTGCTAAGTCCTACTGGAAAAGAATCATCAGATTGTGGAAATTTAAACTGGACTTCAGACACCTTGATTTCCAAATGAAATGCTTAATTTACTTTGATCTGAAAAGTGAACTTTGGACCACTGAGCAACAGTCCAGCTCTTTTTCTCCTCAGCCCAGAAGAGACACTTCTGATGTTTTTTCCTGGTTCAGAAGTGGTTTGATATCAGGAATGTTGCAGTTGTTGGAGAAATGCAGTACATGGTATTTATACTGTTTGAGTAGTAATCAACTCAAACCTGAACTGAAAATAATAGTAATTCCTGATTTTCTCAAGCTTCAAGCTATTCTGGTCATCACTGAAACAAAGACGTTTCACAGTATTCTAGTTTTTTGTATGACTTTAGGTATGCTTAGGTTAGCTACTAATAATTTTCCCTGTATTGCTTTGTGTTTAGTACACTATCTATAACAAGGTCATACAGTTGGTTCTTACCTCAAGACCATTCTGTGTTCCTCAGCTGACCTCTGAGCTGGGAGTTTACAGTAAAGTGATTTTGGGTCACACTGTTGATGTGCTCAACATATCATGTCACGTCATGTCACACGCCATCATCGCTTCGCGATGGTAGGCTGCACAGACGAGTCACTTCTCTCCAATGCTGTCTGTCTCTGGTTGCTTGTAGCAGGCTAGCACCTGATAATCCAGTCTATGTCTTCATGTTATCCATCCAGGTTATTCTTTTTCCATGTCTTCGGACTCCCTCCACAAGTCCAGTCATAACACTTATTTAATGGTCTCATGTGCTGCCTCATCACATGACTGAAGTAATGTAACTTGCAGGATTTAACGTGCATCAGTAACTCCTTTTTGAGTTCTAGCCATCTCATAGACTTGCTCAGTGGTCATCATCTTCATCCATGAGATCTTCAGCAACTTCCTGATGCACTTGTTCTCAAAAGCCTGAATACGTCTTTCTTCCTCTTTCTTCAGTGTCCAGGCTTCACATCCATATGTAGCTACTGGCCAGACCAAGGCTTTCATCAGTCTTAATTTGGTGTTGGTGCTAATTGACTTGCTTTTCCACATCTTTGTCAATTTGACCATCACCAACATGCCCATGGCCATTCTTGACTTCACTGGCACAGTCTGCAGCTTTTGTTACTCTGCATCCCTCAACATATTGAGACAATGAATAACTTTCTCATTACAGAACTGAGTAGCACAAGTTGTGAATGGCGTCGTGAGACTGTTGACTGTCTGTGATCTCCCATGGTTTCAGCATCCAGTGTTTGTATAGCATTGCTGTAATCACAGAGATGAGTTTTATGAGTTTATCAAATGCACACAAGGTCCCTCACATTCTTATTGCCTTATAAAGGCATCACCCAGTCAGCTTCAGAGGCATGCGAAGAATGTCATCCATTCCTTTATCACTGCCTCTCTTTTGACATGCAGTGAAATATGTGCAGTGGGACCATTCATGACCCCCCTCCTAAGTGAAGTCCCATCCTGTGTTAGTGTGTATTTATTAAACGCTCAATACATTGATTTTGATTCATTCTAAATGCTGTGATGTAGTTCTCTCAATCCAGTATATACAGTCATATCAGAATATTATGACCACCTACCTAATAGTGAGAATAACTTGTGCTCAGTGGTGGTTCCTAACACTTTCCTCATTGCTCCTGTGTTCATTATAGAGGTTAATTGGTCCATTGTGGCATGTCGATTACTGTGTACCACTCACCAGTCTTTATTCCCCTCTAACATCAGTAGCCAGTGGGGCACCACTCTTATCCATAGGGAGACTGGTCACTATGCTACAGGTCCATTCTCAGTAACTTGTCACTACGGCAGCTCTAGAACATCCAATAAAATTAGTGGTTTCCAAGATGCTACCATCCTTTGCCCGGTACCCTATTATGTCCTTTTGGACATCATTCAAATTCCATCCTTAGCCCATGATGATCATAATGCACTCTGCTACAATTAACTGGTGTGCTGACTAATTTATACATGCAGCAAACCTTATCACGTTGTATCTGTGATGTCCCTGGCTGAGTTAATTCTAAACCTGGCATGGTCATAATATAATTTAATTACTCAAAAGGAGACAATATACATATTCGTATCAGAATTTTATTTTTAAGGAGCTTGTCAAAAAGTATTTTTGTCCTTGTTGTTTTGTAGTGTGTAACTCGGTACTTGAGGAGTCTGGATGGGTACTCCTGTTGGATGAGAATTGAATTCTCAGTTCTGAACAGTACAGGTCAACCAGGAACACATATTTGCTAAGTTGGGGGTGCACCGCACTGTAAATCTTCCTTACCTAACAAATCTGATTCATCGGCTCATTGACGGAATGCTTACTTAGCTGAACTGGGTGTGTTAGATTAAATGTGCAGTTCTGTAGGTCTCCAGGACTAGCATTGGGATATGCTGTGTTGTAAGAGAAAATAAGAAGAACTTGCCCAAGCAAAGGATAAGCGCAACAAATAAACCATATTATGCCTAGACACGGATCTGTTACTCACCTAAAACCAGTGGTAGACTAAAAACGAGTGATAAACAGAACTTCGGGTATTTACATATATATGTGAGTAGTAAATGAGTTCATAATGCAAAACCGATGGAGACAATGAAAGTGGGAACATGAGGTGAATCATATATAAGATATAAGACCGATATTGATTTATCCATTCCTTTTTTATCTGAGATCAGTAGTACTAATTGATGATTAGTGGAGACTTATGGAACTAGTCTGGGCCTTTATTGTTCTTGGAAGCACTGCACAGAATCTGCTGAACCTAAAAGGTGTGTTGGATGCCAGGGATTCATGAGAACAGAGTCATGGCAGCTATCAACCAGTGTGACTCAAGAATCTAGTGTAATCTCTGTCTCTAAAAAGTGGGCAGTGTTCAGTTTTCCCACGGCCTTATTGCAATAATAAATTGTTGGGCATCTACATCAATTTTTAATAGTAAACTATTTTGGACAGTTCAGCACACTTTGTATCAGAAACACAGTAATGGTTTATTTATATTTTACATAAAATATATTAATGTGTATTCTATGTCTTGGTACTTGACCACTAAGTTTTTGTGAAGATGTTGCATGAACAATTATAATTCTTCAGTGCTTAGCTTCTGTATTCCTGATTCCTGAGCATTGTCCTTCTCTGAGTCTTCATTTGTGCCTTAAGCTTTAAGCTCACATGTGTAAAAGTAAACAAAACATGCCCAGACATCCAATGAGCCCAATTCAATATCCAAGTCCAGTTCCTTTCCCAACATATTGGTGAAAAGCATTTAAAAATCCACCATCACTGTCTGATTCTTGGCTTCTACTACAGAGTATCAATGACAGGATTAGCTAAATGTACTTCAGCAGCTTCGGAATCCCCTGTAGCCAACTCCCTGTATTGTTTATCTTTTCATCACTTCTTTTTTATTCTCAGGAGTCTCAGCTAGCAGAGGGGCCTGTTATGAGTGACAGATTCATATGACAGGTGTGCTTTGATTTATAAAGAATCCTCCGACTCCAGCAATGGATTGCTCAATTAATAAGTGAAACAACTTCAATACAAACAGATGGTACTGCCAGTAATTACAGGAATTGGTTGCCTTCTGAATGGCAGACAAGTTAGTTTTGGGCAGCATATGGCAAAGCAAGCATGAGACGGTACTTTTTGAATAAGGTACTCAATATATGAGCCCTATGCACAAGCAGTGCCCAACACACCAATTGTAATAAAAACAGATGTGCTAATGTGCTCTCTGACACTGTAATGACATACTGTTAAGTAAAAAAGAGACAGTGTTTCACAGCTAAACGTAATATCAGTATTGAAGCCTGATGTTTTTGTAAATAGTATGTTATGTATTATGTCTAATGCTGATTTCAGGTGCTGACTGTAATTGAATGTCATAGATGGTTAACTAGTGAACAAGTCTTTCAGTGCTTGTCAGAAGATAAAGACACTTCACACAGAACACCAACACATAATTAACATTAAGCAGCTACCACAGTAGTACAGTAACAACAAATGTGAAATTTCTTATTTATAAACACCTACACTAACATGACTCACAGGTTCAAGCTCACCTGTAAACTAGTTTATCATGTTAGAATACTGTTTCCCACTTTTAAATATGACTAATCATTATCTTCCTTTGCAAAGGAAAAATTGTTTTTTCCAGTTTCCAACACTACCTGAAGATAACATTAAGCCCTGCTTAGATTGGGTTAGTTTGTCAGTAGTTTGACTGTCTGTAATGAAATGTTTACATCTCTTCTCAGTGGTAAAACTCTGGATTACCTGTATATTGTTCTTGCAGGTGAGGGTCTCTGGTGGATATTAGTGCTAGAAGACTAAATACGTCACACAGAAGGTTTTTTTGAAATGTGAGGTGACATCAGCCGGGAAAATCACAAAGATGTGTATTCAGACGTGTTGGGTTGGGTGTAAAACAGTACACAAATCAGCCTTTACTGGACAAGAGAGAAGAAACACAGACCTGTTCAAAAGTGGACACAGTAAAATCACAGAGGAGCACCTGTTTTTGCAGGAAATTACCACAGGACTCCGTGTAATTTAAGCCTGTCTGAATAGGGCTATAACAACTTGGTTTTGAGGCAGGCATATGATGATTTTGGTATGCTGTTTACAAAATGCCAATGCGTGCTTATGAGCCAAATTATTTTGTTAGCCCTTTTCCCAGTTTTTTGTCATTCCAGCCCAAAAGTAAAGAAAGAAACATGATCGACTACATTTCATGTAAGGGGCACTTTTTAGCAGCTTATTCCTTTAAGCATTGCTGAGCCTGTGCCCCAGGGCTGTGCTGTACCAACTAAATGCTGTCATCTATGCAAGTAATAACAGAGTTAAATCATTTGCACTCCTCCTACTGCAAGAGAGAGATGAAAGCAGAAGGAAGAAGGGGAGGAAAGAGGAGACCTTTTTTGTTGTTTGGTCTTGATAAGGATAGTTGATGTTAGGAGACTGTACAGCAGACTCAACTTGTGTTGGACTCAACATAACACTTGTTTGTGTTCTCTGGACTTAGCGTTTCCATTGAGCGAGGGATAATCAGGTTTTTAGACATGAAAAAATAGGTGGGTGTGAAAGGAGCAGCCTGGGCCTGCTGTGAGCTAGCGCTGGCAGTGCAGTAATCCATTCTGAAAGTGTGGTTTTGCAGGCTTTCGACTACAGCCAACACTCACAGTGACGCAAGGCTCTGAGGCACACCCTCAGTCCTTCATTTTCATCCCCCTCTCCTCCTCTATGAAGGACCAAAAATGACAAAAGTATAAATAAATAAATAAATAAATAAATAAATAAATAAATAAATGAATGAATGAATGAATGAATGAATGAATGAATGAATAAATAAATGGAGGACCAAAAATTTATAAATAAAAGTATAAATAAATTAATTTATTAATTATTTGATAGATAAATCAATGAATAAATAAATAAATAATTAAATAAATAAATAAATAAATAAATGGAGGACCAAACATGACAAAAGTATAAATAAATAAATAGATATAATTTTTTTCATGAAAAAGTGTATATACTAATAATAAATGTTTTTACTTTATTTATGTATTTAACATGTCTAAATTTATTAATTTATGTATTTAACATGTCTACATTTATTTATTTATGTATTTCTACATGCCTACATTTATTTATTTATATATTTCCACTCGTGTGCATTTACTTTTCTTCAAACCGTATGTTAATTGAGTGGGCGGGCCTAACCTCATTCTAAAAGCACGATTGGTTAAAGAGTTCTGATAGTTTCCTCTCTATTAGTAATACCTTGGCTTACAGCGACTGTTCTCTAGCAATACTGGCCATTGGATTTAGCTTAGCTAGTTAACTACAACTGATGAAATGTCTTTAAGAACAATTGCAATTGATTTAAGATCATTGGCGAATGTTTGTGAGAACCACGCGCCAAAGGACTACCTTCTCTTTTATTTAGAAAGAGAAGGTACTATGACTGATCTCTGTCTCTCTCTCTCCCCGTGTGAGTGAGAGTGAGAGAGAGAGGTAGGTAGGTAGGTAGGTAGAGTTACTTTACAGATGTATAGAACGTGAACATTAGATGTAAATAAGAGCGTTAATTATCGCCAAGCTTTCCAAACACTGAAAATATTTTAAACCGCATCTGGATACGTAATATGTGTAGTGCGCTCGTGCATGTGAACCGAAATAGCGTCTCCTAAGGTCTGAAATGAGTATCCAGCTCATCTCCAATTTAAACCATTATCAACACTCCAAACAGCAGCAAGCATGTCTTTTTGAAAGACACTGTATTCTTTGTATTGTACTGGTCAGCTACATCTCGTAGCAGTTCTGTTAATGGCCTTCCACTCGACGCCATTGCGGAGTTAATAGAGTAGCTTAGCGAACTCGTGTTATTACAAGATAGTGTTGTTCGATTGCTTCTGTCTGGTTCACCAAACTGACCAATCGTGCTTTTAGAATGAGGTTAGTACCGCCCACTCAATTAACATCCGGTTTGAAGAAAAGTAAATGCATACGAGTGGAAATACATAAATAAATAAATGTAGACATGTTAAATACATAAATAAATAAATGTAGACATGTTAAATACATAAATAAAGTAAAAACATTTATTATTAGTATATACTGTACACTTTTTCATGAAAAAAAAATTATATCTATTTATTTATTTATTTATACTTTTGTCATGTTTGGTCCTCCATTTATTTATTTATTTATTTATTTATTTATACTTTTGTCATTTTTGGTCCTCCACACTCCTCAGCCTTTCTGCAGAGCTTTTACTGATTTTGTGCTTTGGTTCGGGGAACATTTTATGGCTAAACTGTGTGACTAATACTGAATGCTAATGAAGACCAGCATTTATTAATAAATTTATATTGTAGTTGTCACTAAATATGAGCAAAAAAAAGTGTGTGTGTGTGTATATATACAGTGTATATATATATATATATATATATATATATATATATATATATATATATATATATATATATATATATAATGTGTATGAGCATATGACAGGAGAATGTCTGAGGTGTGTATGCGAGATGAGAACTTTGTGTATGGTCACTGAGTAGGGAATATACTGTTAGATTTCTTCTAAACCCTGTACACACACTCACACACATTTTTCTGATACAATGTCCACTCCTGCATTTTTTCTCTTAGTCATATTCTTCTCATATTGCCACAGCAATTTTGCACTCATTTTGTTCATTTGCACAAATAAACATTCTCCAAATAAAAATGTCTTGGATGAGTACATAGCCAGAGGAACTGACAGAACTATTTGAGAAGCTTTCAGAGTTGAGTGGAAAATGAAAGTATGAGAGGGAGAGAGGGAGACAAAGAGGGAGAGTAGCTGAATAGTTAAACAGATCATGAAGATTGCTCACACAAATGGGGATGTTATTAACATGATACAGCAGGTTAAGAATCAGACCAAACATGGACACAAGAAGCTGTGAACTCTGGTTCAAGGAATCAAGGAGACTTTATTGTCATTCGCCTCACATGTAGTACATGATCTGGAACATTCCCACGGTCCCAGTTTATTAATATATACAGATTCATTCATTCATTCATTATCACACCCGCTTAATCCTTATTAGGGTCGCGGTTAGTCCCCTACCCCCTCACTGGGCGCAGGGCAGGGCATTACACTATTCAACTAAGCCCAGGACAGGGCGCCAGTCCATCGCTGGGTGAATATATACAGATATAATATAAAATATGCAGATGTAAATGTAGACTGTACACTGTGCAGAGCAGTATTGGACAAGAGTGCATATAACTTAGGATTGTACAATGTTCAGAGCATTGAGCACGGCATGGGGAGATTAGCAGCAAGTTATATGAATGAGTGAATAAATGAATGAATATTAGCAGAATACAGTTAAAGTTAGTGACCAAGTGTAATAAAGTGTCAGTACAGTGTGTGAGTTTCCTACGTGGAGTTTAAGAGTCTAACAGCTTCTGCAATGAAGCTGTTCCTCAGTCTGGTGGTTTAAAAAGCAGGACAAAAAGTGAGTGTGCTGGGTGGGGTCCTTCATGATGCAGGTGGCCCTTTTCTTGCATCTAGAGGTGTAGATGTCCGTGGTGGTGGGGAGGCTGACACCAACAATCTTCTGTGCAGCTTTCACCACCCTTTGCAGAGATTTCCTGTCTGCAGCAGAGCAGCTGCCATGCCACACGGTGATGCTGGAGCACAAGATGCTCTCCACCACACATCTGACCAGACTGGAAGTGTTGTTGCTCCAGGTGAGGTTGTCACTCAGGTGTACACCCAAGTACCTGTAGCTGGAGACCACTTCCACCTCAGATCCTGCAGCGTGCAGGGGAGGGTGGGAATGCTGGCTTCTTCTAAAGTCCACAATCATCTCCTTCATCTTTTTTACATTGATGAAGAGGTTATCTCTGCACCAGCCCTCCAGGCTAATGTTGTAAAACTATCACTCAGACTCAGTCGTCAAATAAGAGGCCCAGTTGTTTCTATCAAAAAGTGGCACCAAGCTGCATCCAGATCTTAAGGTCTCACAGATGTCATCAATGTGCTTCCTGATGCAGTATTACTTTCGTTGAGCTATAAAAGTTAATAGACTCGCTGTATCACAGCTGTAGCTATTTTACAGACGGACCCTATATACACAGTCAGGAGCAGGAAACGCTGGTCTAGAAACAGTTTTAGTGACTATAACCTTTAGAAGTTTAAGAATGTTGATATACTTGAGTTTTGCAATATATTGTGATACAGTATTTATTCCAGCAGTTTCCCAATATGGGGCAGTAATGGCAACAGGGCAGCATGAGGGTGGCCTGCCCCGCCCCCAAGCGATTGTGTGAAGTGCCCTTGGCACCGTTGCATTGCTTATAGAGGACCAAAATGTTTGCTCGTTGGAGTTGTTTATTGAATAAATAGTTTATTATTAT
>BRDA01006657.1:47064-68489 GCA_036984385.1 Crenuchus spilurus
GGACCTGAAGGACAGGGTTGTCTGGTGTCAGACACTTCTAGGTGTTGTAGAGGAGGAGGTGGAATTTAGAGTCGTGACCGAGGGGAGTCCCGACACACAATTCGAGGTAGGACAAGTGAGACGAGTGTATACTGACGAGTGGATGAGTTGGTCCGACAGCATAACACTTCAAACGTCTACTGTGTCGATACCAACCTACATAGTGTTTGTCACTACTCAGACCGGTGTCTGTCCTTCACTTTGTGGACCTCCCAACCACGTCTCTTCTGGAAGTGTTGTTGCTCCAGGTGAGGTTGTCACTCAGGTGTACACCCAAGTACCTGTAGCTGGAGACCACTTCCACCTCAGATCCTCCGACGTGTAGGGGGTGTGGGGGTGGGCATTCTGGTTTCTTCTGAAGTCCACAACCATCTCCTTCATCTTTTTTACATTGATGCAGAGGTTTTTTTCTCTGCACCAACCCTCCAGGTGTTTCACTTCCTGTCTGTGGCCAGACTCATCACTGTTTGTGATACATCCAACCATAGCTGTGTCATCTGCAAACTTCACAATACGACAGCCTGGTTGAGTAGGTGAGCAGTCATATGTGAGCAGAGTGAACAGGATGGAGCTTAACACACAGCCCTGAGGGGAGCCAGTGCTGAGATTTAAGGTGGAGGAGGAGATGTTGTGGATCTTCACAGACTGTGGTCTGTTGGGACAGGAAGTCCAGGATCCAGTTGCATAGGGAAGCGTTCAGTCCGAATGAATAGAGTTTGTGAGTCAGGGTCTGAGGAACCATTGTGTTGAAGGCTGATGTGAAGTCCACAAAGAGCAAATGGACATAGGAGTCCTTCTGCTCCAGGTGGGTGAGGGCAGTGTGGACCACAGAGGAAATGGCATCCTCTGTAGAATGGTTCTTCCTGTAGGCATATTGATGGGGGTCCACAGTGATGTTGATGGTGGCTTTGATGTGGGACATGACCTGTCTTTCAAAGCACTTTGTGACTATCGGAGTGAGGGCTATTGGCCGGTAGTCATTCAGACCTGACATTGTGAAGCTCTTGGGGACCAGGATGATGGTGGCAGTCTTCATGCAGGTGGGGACAACTGCCTGGCTGAGGGAGGCATTAAAGATACTGAGATCCTGGTCCATGCCTACATCACCTAACAATTAGATTATTGTAACACTTTTTTATAGCTCGCAATCAACACCCTTCGACCCCTGACTGTAAAGCATCCTTGGTTTTGTGAAACTATGACACTATGGAAATGTAACCTATTATTATTATTATTATTAACAGAGTAGGGAAACCCTGAGGCTCTACAGCTACCTCATATCCCATGTGATACATACTCTCATAACTGCATAGGAAGGCTCAAGAGTATTAGACTTATTGATACAGAACTACTATGGAAGTCTAATCATCATGTATTACATGCATCACTGAGCTATGCAGATAAACAAAATGAAATGTGCCTGATACTACAAAGAGGCATTTGGCTCCTAGTTAAGTATAGACAGTAATCGCAAAATAACCAAGAATTTTTTTTAGCTTGATTCTGGCCATAAAATGAGCACAGGCTTCATTATATATTAATATGACTTTATAAATCATATAGTATTCTTACAGTATTCTTTTCTTCTCTGTCTATCATAGGAGGCTCATGTGTTTATAACTGCCTCTAGTACAGATGAAGTGACTGAGGAAAAGATTGGGGAAGTTCTGGCAAAAGTGCGGCCGTCAACGGAGAGACTGAGAAGAAACTCCAGACCAACTGAGAAAGAAGAGACAGTGGTAAATAAACCAGTCTTGTGTTTGAATCCTGCCATGTCTCACTGTCTGTTCAGAATGAGTGATGTGCAGCTGGTCTGGTTCCTTTACTTGTTTTCTTTTTTCACAGGGCACAAACTACAGAAAGACCAACGCTGCCATGGAGATTAAACAAATTAACAGAGACTCCTTCTGGGCACGTGCAGAGGTACAGGCAGACCCTCCTCCTTTCAAACTCTCTTCACATTAGAAACATGGTCTTTAAGTCAGTAAACCCATCATCATCATCATCATCATTATTATCCATCCATCATCATAGCCGCTTAACCCTTTTCAGGGTCGTGGTTAGTCCCTTACCCCATCACTGGGCGCAGACCAGGGCATTACACTATTCCACTAAGCCCAGGACAGGGCACATATCCAATGCTGGGTGCACATACATACACATACGGACGTACGAACAATTTAGAGTACCCAATCCACCTGACCTCCATGGTTTTGGATTGTGGGAGGAAACCGAAGTCCCCGGAGGAAACCGAAGTCCCCAGAGGAAACCCACGCAGACACGGAGAGAACATGGAAACTCCACTCAGATGGGGACTCGAACCCAAGACCTCAGCACTAAGAGGCGAACGTGCTAACCACTAAGACACCATGCCACCCAATTATTATTATTATTATTATTATTAAGTTGATTTTGGCTCCTGGTGACCATAAGGATAGTGATCCTCCACAACATTCGGTCTTCTGTTTCAGTCTTCAGGTTTTTTAATGGCTCGTTCATGAGTCCTCTGATTGCATGCATCTATCTTATTGCTGCTCCTCTTCCTCTTTACATTTTTATCTGTTCTAGCATAAGTGTCTTCTCAAGTGAACTAGATCTTATAATGTGTCCAAAATAAGAGATAGTCAGTTTGGTTATCTGGGCTGGGAAAGGTGAGGTTTGTTTTGGTCGAGGATCCTTTTATTTTTTTTCTTTACTGTCCAAATGTCTTCTCCAACACCAATGTTCAAGATGCCCTGAGTGATTTGTCGCTTGGATACTGAAGGTTACTGATGTTTCTTGAATCCTCTTTCCTCTTTCTCCAGTCCTGCCTCTTACATTGTATATTCAGTGTAAAGACTGAACAGATATGGTGACAGAATGCATCCTTGTCTAATTCCTCATTAGAAGGATGAGATAATTTGGTATTCACATCTTCCTGAGGGCATTCCTTAATTTTGTGTGGTCACCACTGTTGAAGGCTTTGCTGTTGTCAGTGAAGCACATGTTGTCTTACTTCTTGAATTTTTTTGTCTTTTCCATAATCCAACATACATGTGAACTGAAATCTTGTGTTCCTCTGCTTTTCCTGAATGCGGCATGCACATCTGGAAGCTCTCTTTCGATGTATGGTTCTAGTCTGCATTGAATGATCCTAAGCATAATTTTACTGGTGTGTGATATGAGTGCAATTGTGTGATAGTTTGCACACTCCTTGTCTCCTTTCTTTTGGATATAAACTGACCCATTCCTAACTGCAGGTAACCGAGTGATTTCTTGGCATAATTGGGTCAGCACTTTAACCAAATCTTTCTCAGTATCTTGAAATACTTCTGTTGGGATGTTATTGATTCCTGTGGCTGTTTTGACGTTGATCTCAGGGCACGTCTAACATCATCTTCAAGCACTGCAGGTTCTTCTGTGTAGTGGAGATCAACAGACTTGTCTTGACAACTGATGTCTTTGTGTTGTTCTTTCCACCTTATAGCAGGTGTTGTAGTTCTGGTCCTTGTCCGTCCTATCAGCTGTCTGGAACTAAGATTTAGTTTCCTTAAAAGATCTTTATCCTTCTTGTTTTTGTCATCTCATTGTTGCAATATTGAATATATTATCTGTCATCAACTTTGATTTCTTTCTTCTTTTCATTCTTCCCAGTCTTTCTTAGATTCTTCTTTGAATTCCATCCATAGCTCCTCTGGTAGTCTGTCAATTATATCTAAGCATCTGAAATCAGTTCCTGATCTTTTCTTTGAAGACAGAGGGTATTTTATAGACTTATAGAGAGCCTGATAGCTTGACTGTTTGTTCTCAGTTTTCATATTTGAAGTTTGTGTTCTGTTTCACAGTCAGCTCCAGGCCATGTCTTTGCAATTAAAGTGGAGCTCAACCACATCTCTTAGTGTAAAGAATATCGTCAATTTGGTTCCTATGAACTCCATCTGATGATGTCAGATGGACATTAAAGGAAACATTACATAAAAAAAAATTGTTGCATTACTACATAATCACTACATAAGTCATCTTGAGTTTTGCATTTGAGCTTTAAGTCCACTGAAACTGAGTATTAATGCAATGTATTCTTTCATCCATACATTATCTTCTGCTTAATCCTGACTAGTGTTGTGGTGAATCACCAGGCACATGGCAGAGCATTACATAATGGAATTTATATTACTTATACTACTGCTACGTTTGAAGTAAGGGAACAATGAGTAAATTAGACTTTTGTTGGTCAAACTGTTCCTTTAACAACATTTTGCAGGTATGTTTTTTAAGAAAGTAACAGTGATCATTCAAAAGATGGCAGTTAATTAATCTGTAAGTGAAAGGAACATATAAGCACTTATGTATGAGGCCTAAAACTTGATTTTTCCTGATTCTGGGAAAAAAAAATCAATGATCTCAATGAAACCAATATACAGTATATATGTACCTATTCATATTACATCAGATTAGTTCTGCCCATTCTTACCTGAGTGTCAGTCTGGTCTGCTTTTTTTAATAAAGTACAACAAAGGGCCAAACAAAACGGGTCATTTATAAGCCTTAATCAGACTGCCAGCTCACATTTTTGAAAATCTGATCCAAACTATATTTTGATGTGGTTTGAAGTGCAGTCAGATGTCTTTCAATCTGGCTGCTCTGGCCGCTCATATCAGAGTCTTTTGCAACTTTACAAACAATGTGAAGTACTGGAATTCATTACCAACATTTAGGCTGACAATCTCATTGACTGTGGAAGGTGATATGATGCACCCCCATCTCTCCTGCACTCATGTTAATTACTGCCAATGCAGAGCTGCTGTTCTCAAAAGCTAACTACATTAGCAACTTCCAAACCTCCTGAATCCAACTGAGAACGTCTCAGCAGCTGCTCAGGGATCGTCAGGATTGCATACACACACTACTGAGAGTCACATTATGAGGTGCCATGATAAAATTAATGCAAATTGGATCAGCCTATGATTACATTTCTTTGATTTTGGGTGTGATTTTGAATCCATCAATCAATGAGTTGAATATTTTGGTTTCCACTGAGCAGTGGTACATTATTTTGTTCTCAACAAATTGTTAAACTAAATCTTTTGTTCAGTAAGATCCCATATTTAAGTTAAGCCTGCAGTTTGAGTGGTTACATGCTTTTATATCTGCAATTATTTGATTAAAATTATACCACCTTCAACCCATGTGTCAGCGTGAGGAGGAGGAGAGGAAAGAAGAGGAACGGAGGAAAGCTGCAGATGAGAAGAGACGTCTGGAGAGAGAGAGAGTGCTACAGGAGAAGAAAGAAGCAGAGGAAAGAGACAGAAAGATGAATGAGAAACTGCAGATGATTGAGGAACAAAGGTCAGCACATCTCCCACATGCTGAATAAAGTGTAAAATATTGTGCTTGTAACACACGATGCAAAGATACTTTTGGTTTGAGGGAGTTTACATACATACAACGGTGGCCAACATGCTAAAAAGCTTCATGTAATGATGGTCCTTCCAAGGCCAACCAGCTCTTACCTGTTAAGGCACAGACTCTGTGAGACCAAGGTGTCCTATGATATCTGACACATCAACATTTTAACAGCAGATCCTTTAATTCCAGTAAGTTGTGAGGTGGAGCCACCTCAGATTTACCTTCTAGATTCAGCTCTTTCTACAGGTGCTCAGTTGGATTGAGATCTGGGGAATTTGGAGCCACTGTTGTTAGAGACTGAGCATTGCTGACTGGAAGAATCTTGTACTCATACAGCACCTCACTGTTTCAGAGATACTCTGCCCAATTTGACTAGCCATAAAGATTTGACTCATCTCAAAGATGCTCAGAAATTAAACATGTCAACTACAAAACCGACCACTCTTACCAGCTATTATGTCTCAAATATCGACCTCTGCTGTTACATGATAATCAACATTATGTGTGTCATCTGTGAGTGATCATAGCTCATAGCTCTGTGTTTCAAATTTAATCTAATTTCGATGCTTAATGTGCTTGTGCCTTTCAGGAGAATGGAGGCCAAGACAGTAGAAGAAGCAAATAGACAGGAGAAGGCTCGATGGGTGAGTATTAAAGAGGATGATTTAACTATAAGGCTGGGCCTACACTATACATTTTTTGCCAAATTTTCACCCTGATTTGGCCCCCTTGCAACAGATTTCCCAAGCCGTGAGCTGGATCTGAAGTGATTGACAACATGGGTGATCTGGTAATGTGAGAGAAAAATTGAGACAGACTTGATCCTTCCATTCAAGCTCTGAAGTGATCAGAGGTTCTCTGATTATCAAATGTATAATATTTAAGACTCATTCATGGGTACTGCAGGGTGTAACTGAGCGAGTGACAGTGACAATAGCCAATGAGAAAGCTAGACGAATAAATGAAAATTGATGAAACAAAGAGTTCAGGTTCACCTCAGGTGAGAGCTTTGTTCAGGATCACATTCCACACATTCCACGGCTGGTAATCCACCAATGGTATGCCCGGAATCATCATATGAATGACAGCTCATATTTTTGCTCTGAAAAACATGTCTCTGCTTATTTAAGTTCCTTTCACAAATATCTAAAAATATATTTTGATTCAAGCTTTATACATTTGAAAGTAGACCCTTTAAGGTTTTTGGAGTATGTTTTGTTTCTAGGATAAAATGTCACATAGTTATTAGAGTTCAGTTTTTTGCTGAATTTTGGTTTTGTCCCTGCCGGCAGGAAGGCAGACTCCAGAGGGTTAAACTTGTATTCTGTACTGGCAGGTTTCAGAATGTACATCTGACTTTTCCGTTTGTTTATTTAACAATAAATAGTCATTATTTTTACTTTCCCCAAAATATAATAAAAAATCTCCTGCACTACACATACAGTATTAATTGAAAGTTTAAAATCTGATCTTTTGATAGAATTTCTTTGCTGCAATAAATTAATATAATATGCAGTGTTTTTTTTGTCACAGGTGGCTTCAATTGTTTAAAATGTTTAAAGAATCATGCCAACCAAACTGTAAGGCCTTGAGACATTAAACTTGGTCAACAAGACATGATTTTGTGGTAGCCTTTAAGTACTTGCGCATGTTCACTAATGGGGACAATATAATATAATGCTGAATGTCTTTTTGTCAGCATCTGCAGAAGGTGTATTGAGCTGAAATTCAAGGCAGCATGTATGTGACATTCAGTAAGTGGATTTCTAAGGGTGGACTTATAATTCAAAAGTTGTGGTCGCCATTAGCCATTCAGCTGTCAGCAGACATTTGATAGGCTTAACAATCACCAGTTAGGATGAAACTTGAATGCTATGTCCAGGTATGTACTCTCTAGTACCCTGAGAAATTTAAAGCCATTTGGCCACTAAGTGGTGAGATTCATAAATATCTTCAGCTTTCAAAATGTGCTTTTTTTGTAATCACTAATTGTTTGAAAATTGCACTTTTTAGAACCCATATATTTGCTCAATCATGTCAGCCATGGCCTTATTATAGTCTGTTGGTATATAATTTTCTAAACAATGATGTTGCAGTTTTTCAAGTAAACACTAGTAGTGTCCCAATTTGAACCAAATTTCACAAGTCCATATAAGACTAGATTGCACAAAGGCCTACCTAGTTGAATGCACGAAAGCATTTAAGGGGCAAAGTAAGACCTAAAAAACTATGCCGAAAATAGATTGTATGAAGGTAAACAATTGCTAAGTGTAAATAATTATTTCCAATATCATCTTGATATCATCAGTAGACTGCTAATAGCAGCCCATTAGATTTGCAAAATAGGGTTAATGCTTGTATATTATTCCTCTGTGGGCCTAACAGCTGCATTAGGACTTAGTAGGCCTCTCTGTCATTCAACGTAGGTTACAAATAGAGTCCTTTTTGAGCACTGCACTTATCTGAAATATATCTTCTGACTGCTTGAAAGGTTCTGCATTAAGCCTGATTCTAGTGTCTTAGGCCTCTTTGGGACTGTGATGTCCCCATAATTGGTGTTTGCAGCTATATTTTTTTTATTTTTTGTTTTATATATTTCCTTCTATTCTTGCTTCTATATAAAACTTTTTGTCTGGGATTAATAAACAGGTCTGTCTGTCTGTTTGTCTATCTAACTATCAATCTATTGAAATATTTGACATACAGGTGCTGCAGCAGAGAGAGCATGAAGAGGAAATGAGGGCTCGTCTCAGGCGCAGTGAATCCATAGAGAAAGCAGCTGTGAGTATTTTTCAGATTAGTAACTCAGCTACTTTCAAAGAAAAACTTTACTTCACAGCATTCAGCTCAGTTGCTGATTTATTTTTCCACCACTAGGAGGCGGCAGCACTGGTTTCTCAGCGTTCTATGAACCCCCGTGAATTTTTCAGACAGTTGTCCACATCATCCCAAAGTCCTTCCAACCCTGTATCCCCACGCTCAGGTATTTTTATTTTGACTTTTATCTTTTAGCTTTACAAAAAATCTAATTTACATATTTTCCTTCATCTTAAATATCGCTAAATTTTTATTTATACATAGCTACAAGGCTAATGCCACTAAGATATGTGAATTAGCGCCATGCATACTGCATCTCTAAATAATTTGACATTGAGTAATATATAAAAATTGACATCTTTTTATATATTTTACATATGTTTTTTAAATGTCATACATTTTCAGAAACGCTAAGCAATATTGTTTCAGGTTACTTACCAGCTTGGTGAGGTTTAAGGCAAGCAGAGTGGTGCTCAAAACAAACACACGTCCATTTTATCAGCTCCACTTACCATATACACTGACGTTTGCAAATCCATTAGAATTGTCTATATTTCTGCATTTGACCTAAAACAGCCAATTCTCTGCTCTGACACTACAGTTAAACATGCTGTTTACCTGCTAAGCTGAATCAGGTGTGTTAGATCAGGAAAATCATCAAACTGTGCAGGAATCCAGCCTCCAGGACTGGGTTTGGACACTCCTGATATAGAACATCATCAGATTGTCACACAAGTCTTAAAAGTAGATGAAGAGAACCCAATCAAAACATTGAGACAAAATATTAGACTTGGACTTTTATTTATTGAGAAATGATCCAATATTACTTGTCTGTGGTTATAATAATAATAATAATAATAATAATAATAATAATAATAATAATAATAATAATAATAATAATTATTATTATTATTATTATTATTTATTAACATATATAGCACCTTTGTCAAACCCAAGGACGCTTCAATAAGTGAGGGAAAAAATGATAGAGCAGAAGAATTAAAATGTAAAGGGAATAGAGAGGTTTTAAGCTGAGTTTTGGAGGATAAAGCAGGGCAGTTTCTGAGTGACTGGGGCAATGAGTTTCGTAGTTTGGGAGCTATGACACTAAAGGATCTAAAGGATCCTAATCACTAAAGGATTTTGAGTCAGGTGTTGTCAGTCAGGTGTGAGTGGGTGCCCTGTTTTATTTAATGAACAATAATCCAGCAAAGTCTGATGTTCACAACTTGTTTGTCGAGGTGTATCAAGGCACACAGGAGATTTCTGAGGACCTCAGAAAAAGAGTTGTTGATGCTCGTCAGGATGGAAAGGGTTACAAAACCATCTCTAAAGAGTTTGGATTGCACCAATCCACAGTCAGACAGATTACAAAGGGTTCACAAACTTTCATGAGCTCACTATATATGATGATTGTAGTTAAATAGTTTGCATAATGCTAATTAGTGAATTTAGGTTTCTACATTAGTCTTGTCTTGTGGTAAAGTGAATATTTGTTTCTTTTTATGCTTTAAAATACATACAGTGATATTGTCAAATTCAAATATTTCTCATTATGAAATATGCAGGCAAGCCTCCATTCCGCCGCTACCAGCGCAGTTTGACAGACACAGCTTTCATCTTTGAGAGGGCCAGTGGTTCCACTTCACCTCTTAGCCCCACTTTCACCTCCCCTTTCTCTCGTACACCAACTAGCCCAATCAATCAGACCACGTCTCCAACAAGTTCCACTTTTTGTCCAGTCACATCTCCTACAAACCTTCAAGCCCCTGTGAGATCTCCTCCCACATCACCAGCCCAGCGATTTGCTCCACCTATTGCTCCTCTACCCAGCCCACCAGCCTCCAGACCCCCTCCACCCAAAACCTCCCCACCAAGCCTGCCTGTTTCTCAGGCCTTTAGTCAGGTTTCAGTTCCCCTTACATCTCCAGGACTGCAGGCGAGCCTAACTGAGTGTGAATCCTTGAGACCAGTAGTTGGCAGGCAGGAGTCCGCAGACTTTCCAGGTGCTCCTACTGCACCCCTGCCTGACAGTCCAGTTCAGGTTAAGGGTAAGTCCTAAGAATTCTACATTCAGCAAGCTATTTTCATTTGTCCAACATTATTTCTCTATTCGAGGGGTGGGAGTAGTACATATACATCAATATGTGCTTCTCAGCCTTGATGCTTCTAATGTTTGTATTAAATTCTATAGTAAAATATTTACGTCACTGATCGAGTCAACAGTTTTCTCCATGACAAGGTCTTCTCTGGCCGTCTCCTGCTGTGGTCTCTTATGGACTTTTTGCTACTATTAAGCTCAGAAAGGCACTTATCAGTTGATTTTCACACACCTAATGTCTTAGTCCTGTTTACTGTCATTGTTTCAACCTGAAGCTCACATTATCACATTATAGAAATTCTGCAAGAAGTGCTACTGTCAACAGATAACAATTGGAATTTAAAAAGTCAAATAAACATCTAATAATGTTTGACATGAAGATACATAATTTATTCATACAGTATGGAACACATGGCAGCTAGACTTGATACATTATTAAATATTTTCTCATTAGATATTTGATTATTTGCTTAAAAACATGACTGGGCAAATTGAAAGTACGGGTAAAATGCACATCCAGCAAACACTAACCTCAATCTTTCAATTATTTCTCAGAGCCTGTCACTTGCGAATTGAGTGAGTTAAAGCAAGAGATGGACTTCACAGTCAAAGCTGTGTTAGTAGAAGAAGAAGAAGAGGAGGTGGAGGAAAAATGCACCACTTCCCTTCCACCCACAGAAACCAAAACAAGCTTCAGTCATCCAGATGTAGTAGAACCAGAGCAGCCCACTGTGCCATGCTTAGAACCCAGAGTCCAGCCTGTTGTGAGCCATCTTGTGGAGGTGGATGAACATACAGCAGATGAAGAACTGGAACATCAGCAAGAACTGCCTCAAGAGACTGCAGTGTTCAGTTCAAATGTGGACCAACCAGAACCTGAAGACTCAGGCAGTGAAGAACCAACCCTTGTAGAACATCCAGATGATGAGATTGAGACTGATCTTACAGATGACATAGGCAAGGCTGACAATTGTGCTTGTAATACAGGGACATTCTTGGAAGTTTGTGTTTGTAATGTCTTTAATATCTATCATTGTGTACACAGACGAGAATGTGAGGGCATCTGAGAACGGAGTGATAGAAGAAGAAAATAAGCCAGAACGACATGGCATGTACATTCAGAATGGTACTGGTAAGAATTTATTAGATTGATTATTATTCCATGTTTAACAGAGTGAAAGTATACAGAGAAACAGATGGACTAGGGTCTGTAGTTGTAGAACTACACAGTGCACCTGTATGCTTAGTGGAGCTAAAATGGGCAAAAAGTGTAGATTTAAGGAATGTGTACCTAATGTGCCCAGTCAGTGTATATGAACTATGTAATATATTTGTTGTTGTGGCTCTATATTTCAGAGTTTCATTGTTGTAATAACGTTATAAGGTTAATGTGCAGCAGATGTTGCTAACTCAGTGCACACACTAATGCTAAATGTTGAGTGTGTTTACATATGTACTGGCTAAACAATATAGGCATCACATCTATTTTTATATACAGTCCCTCAGTATCACAGGCTGCATGTAATTGGACAGATTAGCATAATCCAAATAAAATAATTTAGCTTAATCCATCTTTTGCCATTTATGATTGACTATAGACATGAACAGACACTTCCCAGCATGATGCTTTATAATGTTATGCTGCCATCTTCAGTTTGAGGGCTAGCTGAGAACATCTCACTTTTTGACCTTGAAAAGGGTGTAATTGCAAAAAAAATGCAAAAATAATTGTTTAAATAATTATTGCACACTTTCTGTAAATCCTATAAACTTCATTTCACTTTTCAAATATCACTATGTTTGTATGCTATATGATATATTTAACTGACATTACTGATCCGAACTAGCAATGATTTATAAAGGAAGATCATGAAAATTATCAGGGGTGCCCAAACTTTTTCATACCACTGTAGTGTTCTAAAGACACATCCTCTACCTCTCATCAATTCATTCTGACTTTTCAGTCCCATAATGGCATTCTTTACTGGAAATGACACTCCTTTGGTCCTCATGTTCTGAAAGAGTAACAACAACAGATCTAGATTATCTCTAGCTCTTAGCTCTTCTGTGATTCAACAAATGCAGTGATGATAAAGAGCTGCCAAAGAAGCAAACAACTGGGAAATTATTAATCATTGTCTCATGAAAAGGGATGGGCTCTAAACCTTAGAATTTATACAGATGTAAATATTACAGAGCCAACTGTCTGTACCTTAACCTTACTATCAATCAAGCAATTATGAACTGCGCTGTATCTGTCCTCCATCAAGCCAAGGAATATGCTGATTCCTCTGAAGAAAGCACACCAGAGAAATGTACTTATATAGTCAATCAGGAGGAAACTGATGAAGAGGAGGATGTCCAGATAGAAGCATCAGAAAATGGAGAGGTATGTTTTACATTTCTTCTTTTATCTCAATGTAATGTCTAGTTTGATTATTTTGTCTGAATACTAGTTTTTATTTATTGCCATGCAAAACAAATAAACTCATAATTAGACGTTCTGTTCTCTGTCAGTTAACAGCAGGCAGACAGACTCTGTGTGTGCGAGCGCTCTATGACTATGAGGCAGGTCAGTATTGCTTTTTACTTGTTGTCCTCACACAATATGTTTGGCTGTTTTAACAATGTTTGCTACGTGAATATCTGTTTTTTTTAACAAAGAGTGTTTGAAGTACTTTATGAATACAAAAGTTAAATCAGCTTGAACATTTATTTTTTTAGTGTTAGAGGTGATGAGTATCTTCTTGAGCTGATTTAGGGATTTGTCATCTCTATTGAAATGTTTTCACTTCAAAAGTGATTGACCCCCCCCCCCACTTTGGCAGGTGGCCATGGCCTAGTGGTAAGAATCTGGTCTTGTGACCGGAAGGTTGCCAGTTCGATTCCCAGACAGGACATGAATGAAGTATCCTTGAGCAAGGCACCTAACCACCTAACTGCTCCCTGGGCACTGGATAACAGCTGTCCACCGCTCTGGGCATAAAATCTCACAGCCTAGTGTGTTCACTTGTGTGTGTTTCACTGCATGAATGGGTTAAATGCGGGCAAATCACATTGGCAAAAAATCTTAATCTTAGTGCTGTCAAATGTTGATTAATCACATTACACAGAGTAGATAATTGTAATAATCACAATTAAATATTAGATTAAATTTGATACCAAATAAAGAGTTCTTAAATACTTTTTCTTAGAGTTCTTCTTTGCAAAAGTATTTAATGATGTCTTCTTTTTCCATAGAGGATGAAAGTGAGCTGTCCTTTGAGCCTGGTGACATCATCAACGATGTAGAAACAGTGGACAAAGCCTGGTGGCGTGGTTTCAGCAAAGATGGCCGCCAAGGTCTGTTCCCTGCCAACTATGTAGAGACCATCTGAAGACTTTTGCTTTTATCGAGAGACAATTCTTTATGACCTTATATTCAGTACCAACCCTCAGGGACAGGGAAACTTTGACCATTAGAGGGAGCAAAGAGCGCCTGATCTACTGGACATACTATAGTGTCGGTACTATGAGAAGAAGGGAATAAGACCCATCAAAAGAAACCAGAAATGTGGCTGATGTTCACAATCAGAGCTTGGCCAAAGTTTTTGTATGAGGAATTGACCTATCCATGTTAGGCCCACACATGTACTTTTATAGCAACTGTTGTAATCCTAGAGAAGCTTTACAGAAAGTTTGTAAGAAATTATTTTAACCTACTGAAAAATTGCCACATACAACATGGTTTTGTCAAAATATGGAAATTGCATTCATGTTAAGTGATATTTTGTATGCATGTTACATCAGATGTCTTGCTGAATTACTTAAACTGAAATGTAAAATTTAAAAATGTCTTTACAACCTGCCTGCCTTGGTAGAGCTTGGTAGTGTAGAACCTGTGTTATCTTGCAACTCATTCGATTTGGCGGAAGTTTTATCAACAACCTGTAAAGCTTATTCAGTCTTGTGGGAAAAGCATAGACAAGTCACTTGAGTCTGGCGGCTTTTTGAAGCTAAACTGACTTTTTTTTTCCATTCCATACTATTTTGCTCAGCACATTTGACTGGTGGTTATGTTTCTAACATGTAATCAAGTCAATCATGACCTTTAAATTAAATTTGTTATTAACTGATTTATGTGATGTTAGATACAGTACCTATAGGCATATGTTACAATGGCATTTACTGCATATATAAATGTCATTTTTTTCATGGGGATGTTCCCTATATTACTTACAAAGGTTTTAAGGCACTGCTGAGCAGATTTTGGTCTTTTATGTCTTTAAATATAATTTTGTGTTGTAACTGTAACAGTGAGAATATCCTTTCTTTCTAACCAGCATCTGTTTAAAGTAAAGTAAGATGGTATTTGTATTTTTGAGGATGTGGAACAAGTAAAATCTTTCAGACATTGTTAGATACAATTTCAGAAACAATAAAAGGTCATGGATCTACATTTTATTTACTCTGATTTGTCCTCCAAGCTACCAAGTCATTTGTAATCATCAACACTTGTTTTAGAACATGTACTTAGTATTAATTTTAGATTACAGATTCCTGATGGTCTGTCAGAAGCTCCTCAAGCAAAAAATCCTATTTTATAAAGATGACTGCATTTTAAAATCACCATCTTCTCATGTAAACATTTGTTTTATTGTGATTATTTAAAAGGAGCAATGGGTAATTTTTGCCACTAAAAGCATCAGTATGTGAAATTTAGGAGAGATATTTTAACAATTATTTTTTCCATAAAATACAACTCACAACAGGTGAAAAGTCAAACTGTCTATGGAACAAACTGGTTCATTTGGAGACAATGAAACAGTGTCCACCACATGGGAGCAGCCATGTTTAAAATAGGTTTACTATCAGAATACCTAATACATCTAGATGTCTGTATGTTTCATAACCTGAAAAAAATAAAATTACACATTGCTCCTTTAAATCACTTTAGATGTCAGTAAAAATAAAAATCTCATGAGAAAACAGAAGATTTGTGAATATATGGCCTTTTTGCACTTTCACTGTTAAAATAAGAATTTCAAAGTACAACCTATTTCCAAAACTTTGTTGATGATACCAAATTCTGATATTCTGATAAACATTCCTTAGCAGATTCTAATTTTTTTAAACCTGTATAGTCTGTTTTGTTTTTCATTTCTGCCTATCACAAAAAGATAAGTAGCATAAAAATAAAAGCCTTTTATTTCAACACTTTTCTCTGATTCAGCACATTTTCATGTGAAAAGTATTACCTGAATGAAATGTTTAAAAGAAAGTATTTTTATTCATGCAGCATCAATTCTTTCTATTGATTAATTTCCGGCAACTCACTATGGCACAAGATGTGCGCTGTTTTCATCTATTTGTTTATGTGGAATGTCATAACTACCATTAAATCAATACCCAATACATTGTATGTTGTTGCATGAGTTGAAAATAAAAGTTTTGTTCAGATGACAGAGTAAAGGACATTGAATGTGATGCTCACTTCATTGTTTTAATTTTGCATTAAAATGATGAGGTAAACAAATGTGTTTAAAATAAAAAGACAGGTATATAGCTTGTATTCATTTAATTATTTTAATTGCTTCATTTCTAGTATTACTCTACATCAGGGGTGGCCAACCCTGGTCCTGGAGAGCCGCATTCCTGCCCAGTTTGGTGATCTCCCTGATCAAACACACCTGATTCAACTCGGCAGGCAATTAGCAGGTTTAATTGTAGTGTCAGAGCACAATGATCACCAAACTGCAGGAATGCGGCTCTCCAGGACCAGGGTTGGCCACCCCTGCTCTACATGTTGAATTAGTAAACTCTCCAAAGACAATGTGCATGCAGGCAGGCTGACAGGACACTCATCTAAAAGATAAAATTTAAAGCCATCTACCAGGATAATTAGCTCTGTACTCATCTGATAAAATCTCAATATAGTTGTAATTTATAACAAAATCAACATGGTAAAATACAGTTTTAACAAAAAGCATTTGTTAAATTACAAATCTTTACAACAGGAAACACTGCATGAATGAATTTACTGATTTTATATAGAAGGTGATGGCTCTTAATTAGTGAAGAAAAGCAGGATTATTTCAGTTTTGCCACAAATAAGCAATAGTGTTATTTGCCATTTAATTTGGAGCAGAACAATTTTAACAGCACTTTCACCTTACTTAGATATTGTACAGTAAACACACACCTATTCAAAGAAAAATGTAGACCAGATGTCTGTTACTGTGAACCAACACTGTACAGTTGTGTCTGCAGTGATAATAATGACTACAATACTTCTTTACGGCAACTCCTGAGAATCTTATTCTGTGTAATGTATTCATATTTAATCTGAGTTTACTGGAGTTAATGGAATACAATATTTTATTCAATGTTTCTGATTTTCCAAACAACAGAAATGTTGAAAATAAAGTATAATTTACTATCTATGACCTTTCCTATTAGTCACCCTTGCTATTTTATGATAAAAGTGCAAAACTGGCCCACTAGCCAATACAGGGGTAAATGTAAAAGTAGTGTGTCTGTAGCAATGATGCCGAAGGACATAGGCCGTAACTTAAACTGGTACCTCATTTGCATAGTTATCAATAATTGTTCTGAATAGTATGACTTCAGCTTGTATGGGCAAAATAGATTTGAAAAGCTCTGTCAGTATGAAATTAGTGTATATGGAAGAACTGTGACAATATAATAATAATAATAATAATAATGTTACACTTATATAGCGCCTTTCACAGACCCAAGGACGCTTTACAATCGGTGGGGGAAAAAAAAAAAAAAAAAGTTAAAAGCTTTCTGGGCTGAAACATGTCAGCCTTGTAGAGAAATTCATCTGTTAGCAGCAAAGAAATATAAACTGGGGAAAAAAACATACTCTGAAGTCATCACAGTTGAACAGTGAATGTAATCACATTTTATCGTATATATTCTGAATCAGTTACAAAGCCTTCTGAGATTCACTAATGCATTTGCATTTATACTGTTGTACAATATTAACAAACATAATTTTTTAATTAGTGACCTCATAAAACAGTCTGTAACAGATACCTCCTCATGGACATTCTACTGTGTAGGTCCATCGAGTTGTCTTTGTTATAACAGTAAGTGGAGATCAATGTTAGACTTATTGTATCTTCTGGTAATGAAGCACTACATCATTTTTTGTTATTTTTAACACAGTTTCTACTTAAAACAGCTTATGTGTGAAGGCATACCAGTGATAACAATGAGAAGATACCAGGGTGGTTGTCAAATGTGTAGAAGTTGTGAAATTAGCCACCAGTAAAAACACTACTAGTGAAAACTACTGTAACATAAGAGTTTTGTAGACAAGGTTGGAAGACACCGTAGAGACATTGATTCACTATGTTTGTTGTAGTAGAAGCACTGCACTTTTATTTTTTGTTTGTAGCATGCAGCTATTGCTTATAGTGAAAGTAAATTGTGAACCAGTAACTCCTCTCCAATGTTGGTGAACCCATTGAGAAGGAAATCTCCCAAGAACTTTGCCCACCATCTTCAAAAGTTGTCCAAGTTAAAAGCATGGGTGAGGGCAGTCACAATTCCTATGCCTGAAGCTTTCCAGTTCTCTCCAGGGTTAGCATGAAGACTGAGACTGCATCACTTTCCCACCCCTATGAGAATTTCAAAAGGACTCAGACCTGACTCTGCAGCCAGTTTCTGGGGTCCAGTTTGGCTCTGAGGTTCCTTAGACTCTGGCGAGCACCAGACGGACGGGAGAAAGTCAGATCAGACTCTGGGCTGTTGCTCCCCTCACTGGAGCTGTTGCTGGATGTGGAGCTTGAGCAAGAAAGAGCAGTTTGATTTGGCCGTGGATCCACTGAGCCGTCAGAAGGAGCCTGACATGAGCACTGAAAGCCCCCATAGCCTCGCTGGGCTCTTAGGGTGGAAAGCTTAGCGTCCAGTGAAAGAGTACGAGGGCGGAAGCGGTTGGACGTTGGAGGAAGGTCTCTAGGCCAGGCATGGTGTGAGTGAGGGCTAGCGCTGCAGGGGCTGTCACTGTCTGAGGTCAGACTGGCATCTAATGAGAGCAGTCCACGGGGGCTGCGGAGCTTGCGGCTGTGTAGACGGGGACTTGGAGAGTGAGGAGACAGGTGTGATGTACAATGATTATGGTGGTTTTTAGGGCTTCCAGGAGGCTTCTCCTCAAACAATGACATCCAGTGAGGCCGAGCATCCAGCTGGGCCTGAAGTTCAAGCTCTTTAATACGCCTCGCCAGAATGTCAGTGACTGTGCCTATGTCATCAGATGGGTCAATAACTACGAGAACAAACATTATTTATTAGTGCTTTGAACAAATGGTTACAAAACCCTTATAACTTTGTGAAAAGATGCACTATATCCCATCTTGATCAATTCATCACTAGCATTCTCAGGGCAATCATCAGCCACAGTACAATACCACTACACACTAACACCAACATACACTTAACATCACACAATATTTAACATGCATGTGTATACAATTAGAAGAAAAAACTAGAGGCTAGAACCTTAGCATTATGTACACATTATGTATCTCATTTGTCAAAAATGGTTCTTTAAGGATCATCCACTCAAAGGTTCATCACTGAAAAAATTGTGGCCTTGCTACAAATAATCCTTTGGGCATCTTTATTTTTCCTTAGAGCATACCAGCAGGCATAGAACCTTATCATAACATTGTATAAACACTGCAAGAACACATACAACATTGTGATTGTGAGTACATTGTCACAAAGTCATTGTGCCTGCTGAGTGACTCTCCGAAGGATATTATGGCCTGCTGCCTAAGCTTATACTAAGCAAATGACACAAATGGGAGTTTTAACTCTTTTACAATCTTATTCATTTCACCAGTGAAATCTATGTTTCACTCAAAAGCAAAAGTACAGAAATATAATATCAAACTTCATATCATATGTAGCTATCTATGTAACCTTGTAGATAACATTCACTGTGCAGGTAAATGTTTGTTTTTATGTACTTCAGTGGGGCCTATATCTGACATTAGTCTGTAACTGTCATGCTCCTGAGCTTACTTTCCTGAACTCCATCCTATTTACTTCACCTGTCACTGTAATAGGAGGAGAGCAATGCACGGATCTCAGCAGAGACAGCATTATCCTGCAGCAGCAGACCCTCACAGGATGGAGGGGCAGAGAGGGGGGGTGCTGAGAATGAGGGCAACACAACCATGAAGGGGAGGACAAAATAAGCAGGGTTGTATGTGCAGTTCATAGCAAAAAAAAAGGGGGTGAGTGCAGGTATAGAAAATTAATCATTAGTATGATAGAGATTGTGTGGATGAAGTGTATGAATGTAAAGATGTTGATTCGACATATAAAAAAGAATGAAAAAAGGGGATTTAATGAAACCAATGAAGGAATAAAATAAGGTGGACAGTGACAGATCAAAGCAGAGACAAAGGAGGAAAAGGAAAGTCAGAGAGAGAGAGAGACAGAAAAAAAGTCAGTGGGTAAAAACAAATTATTCTGAATTCAGCCTATTAGTGTGTATTACACTAAACCCAGAGTCAAAATGAGTGTACATGTATTATGCTGCCATCAGAACTAACGGAACTAGTGACAGAGCTGGGGTTAAAGATAAGAAAGCATGCCTGCTCTCAAACTTTGGTTCTTGCTTTCGAACAATATACAGTGTCACCAATTCTGGTCCTGAAGTGCTCAATCCAGCAAAATTTTGTGATTTTCCAGCTTAAACACACCTCATTTAATGTTAAGATTAGTTTGGTGGTTTTAAGCAAGAAAATGACCAAACTGTTCTAGAACCAGCCCTCCAGGACCAGATTTGATGACCTCTGTATAAGAGATCTACAGCAGAACTATTCTATAAACTGAGCAGATGAACTGCAAAGGTAAAAGCTACAGATACGTACCCATTTCATGGTACAGCGAGCCCTGTTTAGCTGTAATTAGAGCAGGTTTGCGTGGTGAAGTCTGGTCAATCTTCATCAGTTCATCACAACACTGCTTCCACTGGCCTACAGGGGGATAGAACAGCTCAGTCAACCAAGCAATGAAGAGGTAAAATCTCAGAATGTGTTTTACAGCATTCATTTTCATAACAAGAGGTGGTGAATTACCTTATCTTAGGAACCTGGATTTTAATGTACTCACTGCTGCTATTTAACCATCAGGACAAGAACAAATAAAAGACTGATTTCTAGTGTGCCTAGACTGATCAGAATGTATTTATTATTCTCTCTCTGATCACACACACACACACACACACACACACACACACACACACACACACACAGACACAGACACAGACACACACACACACACACACACACACACAGAGAGAGAGAGAGAGAGAGTCAAAAATTTAAGAACAGTTTCAGATTCTAGCCTAGTGTATCAGGGGTTCATCCTACATCAAGATAATGACCCAAAACATAAGTCCAAGCTCTGCCAGAACTATCTCAGGAAAAAAGAACAAGATGGTCAGCTTGAAAACACGGAGTGGAGCACAGTCTCCAGACTTCAACCCCATCCAGCTGATTTGTGATGAAGTGAAAAGCAAAGCAAACATACAAGTGCCAACCTTTATGTGAACATCTCCAGCAGATTTGTGAAGCACTGTCTGAAGAATATTTGATGTCTATTGTAGAAAGAAATTATTAATGTCTGATCATCAGGGTTCTAAATTAACTTTTTTGATCACTAGCCAATGTGGCTGGTAACTCTCTAAAGTTACCGGCCAATCAGAATTTCCACTAGCCAAATTTTATGCTGTAAAAATAAGAGAAATGAGTGCCACTGAATGCATTTGATCTATCTGTCTTTCTATGTATATATATTATTTGAACCACATCTTCAGTGCTCTTTTTCTTCAGAAGTGGCATCACAATCTGAGCTACTCTTATTTTTTGCTGCACGTTTGTGCACAAAGTTAGGCCCAGCTGCCCCAGTCTAGCCAAGTCCCAACCACTGCCACATTTAGGTTAAAAGTTTTTACTAAGCTAACTTTAACTCCCTCCTCTTTCAGTGTGCTCTCTGTTTAGTTCTGGCCCCGTTTACTTCGCTTCTACCTTGAGTTGCTCTCTGAAGTCTGTTCAGTGGT
>BRDA01006661.1:213-13604 GCA_036984385.1 Crenuchus spilurus
GTTCCAATACACACAAAGGAAATTAACATGTGTATAACAAAACATGTGTAATTGCAATAATTTTCTGGGAGAAATACTTCATTTTCTGGAAAAAAATCAGGGGTGCCAACACTTTAGGTCATGACTAACTATATATATATATATACACACTTTTTCCACCAATGAATAAATTAAATAAGCTAATGTATTTTTGTCTTGATTATTTATCTGATATCAGATGACGTAGACTGATATGTGTCCTCATTTTGACTGTTTATGGACTACATCGTGTGGCGGAAGAATATTTTATTGTGAATATAAAAAAAAAAAAACTAATTTATGAATTGAACTTTGGTGTGTTTTGTCAAATTTAATGTTTACCACCGTTTTATAAAAGCAAGAAGCCACTTGACATGGTGTGTTACTGTGATTTTACTTCAGTCATGCCATCTGTAGTTTGCGAAAACACATTATTTACACTTGGATTTGTAGTGCGCGTCTACATCCTGTATTGTGGTAGCTTGTTTGTTAAAGAAGCAGCTGTTGTTAGTTGCGTGACTTTGGCACGCTTGTAGTGGGCAAAAACTCACATTGAGATTTTCTCACAAATACACCCTGCCTCGTACAAATACATGCAGTATATTTATTTAAGCATCCTTGGGTCTGTGAAAGGCGCTATATAAGTGTAACGTATTATTATTATTATTATTATTATTATTTTCTCACAAATAAGACTGCGTGTTTGTGAATCGTGACAAGGAAGGGTAGAAAACCATGCTTTATTTCATTGCTTCTCTTTGTATTTGTAAAGCATGTTAAATTTGTTTAAGTGCAATGTATTAAAAAACAGCTGTGTATTTATTTGCAGAGCATATGCATTTACAACAATCAGGTTTTCTGTTTGTAAAACACACTGTTCATGTTAGATTGTAGTATTTTGTATTTGTACACCATATTTGTAGCACCACATTGTGTTTGTTTGCAAATAGTATTATACTACAATATGGTATGTTCAGAATGTTTTGTTCATTTACATAGTTTTAACACTAAATTAGCTTCATAAATACCTGTCTATTTTTTACATTCAGAGATTTACTTATTAAGCTTATTTTGTAAAATACATACAAAAGGGAGTAGTCATCAATGCTGTCTATTTCAATGAATTTAAAGATTTCGCTTCAGATCAACTTCAGATGTGCCATACCTGCAGCTGGAAAAAACATTGACAAACAAGGGGTTTTGCTGCAGTCCTGTACAGTTGAAATCCTTCACACTGCTGAAAGGTGGTATTTTGTGACACAAATCTGAGTTGTAAAATAAACCTAGATAAAATCATTTCAGTGCTGTGCAGCCTGAAAATTAGCTTTGATGTTCAGAAGTAAATGTGTTACAATTTTTGCTAATACAGTGGTAACCCTACTTATGAGTTTAATCCGTGCAGGAGCCGAGCTCGTTAGCTGGTTTGCTCGTTAGCTGGATGCATTTTCCCCATAAGAATACATGTAAAACTGATTAATCCGTGTCAGCCGGCCAATATACAGTATACTTTAATATGTAAATAATGTGTTTATATGGGTTTTTAAAACATAAACGAGACGACGACGGCGCTCGTGTAGGCTGGCGGCTAAGGAGGACAGGAGGATGGGCGTACGTGTATGGCATGGTTACACTTATCATATGAAAAGTAAAAGTAAAATATATCTAACTTTCTTGTTCACTACCTTTTGCTGTCTTTGTGTCGCTTTCACTAGCACTTTCACTTTCACTGGACAGCGATCAAAGGTAATGACTGACCTCTTCTTCTACGCTAGCATCTACTGGATGCTACGACCGCAGCCTCCCTAGCGGTTGGCATACTTGAACTAATTTACGCTACTCGTTACTTGGAATTTTATTCGTTACCTGGAACAAAAGTATTCCGAGATCTCGACTCGTTATCTGGAATACTCGTTAGTAGGGATGCTCGTAAGTAGGGTTACCAATGTATTAAGTATTCTTTAAATGAAAAACATTTTGGCATGACAATTCAGTGGAGTTTTAGTAGGTTTATCAGGATATTGCTGTAAAAAATTGCTTTAATATAATACCACATCTCCTCATGTAAGTATGTCCCTTTACTGTTGAACCTTGTTGTCTTGGCGTTCTGAAAGTGTTAATTCAGCTGTGTTGATGTTTGCATGTGGAATGTTATAATTGATTATAATGTATTAAAATATGCTGTTATGGTGAAAACATTATCAGGCAATGTCAGCACATATAAAACCCTAACAGGCACAATGTCTTTTCTTACCTGTAGTCCTCTACTTTTGCTGCAATTTTTTCTATTATATATTTTGAAAAACAGTATGTGGTGAAATGTGAAAAAACTGCATCAGAATGGCAGAGGTTAGATGCACACCACTATTATAACCTTCATTATACTGTGATGATGACAGTATGCAACTATGCTAATCTGAATGTGTGTATGTGAGTGCATTTCAAAGCCTCTAAAGTAGAGTTGACAGCTGACCTCACAACACAAGGCCACTTACATAGCTCTCGTTAGTACTTCTAAATAACACAGCATGTATGTGACTCAGTGCATGAGTATGTGTATGTGTCACTGTGCATTTCATGATTTTTTTTAACTAAAACAGCCTTGGTTTACTATATGGTGATTTAATATGCAACTGGTCACTGCATCGCAGTATTGTTTTTAGAAATACTGATATTGCCAATGGCTCTTATATTCAGATTTTATGATTGTCCTGTTTATGCTCCATCACATGAAAGGTTCACTAAGGTTTTCTTAAGGTATGTGAGGGTAGAGCACAACAGCAGGGCAAATGTGACAGATATTTAATGTACTTAGGTGTGAAATGAAACATGCTGTTAATCTTATCTTCTTATATTCCCATTGTGACATCATCAGTGAATGTTCATAGCAGTTGTAAAGATATTTCACCCTGAAGACATTTGTTGTACCACAAAAGTAACTTTTTGTTCTTACATATATCATGGAATCCACATTAATATTATTTAAAATTCAACTTTTTCACATTTGACCTGTTTAAAATTAATATTTGGTGTTTATTTGATTCAAGTTGCCTCAGACATCTTATATCAATCCATGCAGTTTGGCAAATCACATTGTATTTGTCTTATTAATTTATGACTAGGCACGCTAATGCTAATCGCTAATCTCCAGTTTCATTAAAACATTTCTACTTTTCTTTTCAAAGGTCAGTTTTCTCATGGTGATTCAATCTGTTCACTTCTTTGATGTTTGTAGTTTTGGACAAACTGTTCCAGCTTTATGAGGTAGTCACCTGAATGGCTTTCAGTTAACAGCTGTGCCTCGTCAAGAGTTCATGACTTGCATTTCTTGCCTCTTAATGTGTTTGAGACATCAGTTGTGTGTCTACTTTGAAGTGAAATCTAAAACATGTTTTAGTTTGTTCATCACTTTTAAGTTTACTACATGATTCCTTATGTGTTCACTCAGAGCCTGGATGACTTCAGTGTTCATTTATAATGTAGAAAAATAAAATAAAAAAATACAAATTTACTGAGAAACATTTGACTGGTACTATATATGTTTGGAATTTGCCCCAACAGTGGATGACTACATTTATAAAATTCAAATATAAAAGATACTTAAAAGATCAAATGTTTGTGAAGGTTGTTGTATAATGTCTTGCAGTTGAAGGAAGTCCTATGGAAGTGGTAGGCATGGATTTTCTTTTTGTTTTTGTAAAAAAAAATTTTTTTAAGTATTTTTAAAGAAAATTTTTTTTAGTAAAGTTTTTTTTTGTTTTTAAAAGTAATTAATAAAAAAAATATCTGAGCTGCCTAAAACATTATCGTATACATGCGATAAATGTAAAAATATAAATATAAATGTAAGAAATATAATATAAACACATAGTAGGTAATACAAACAAGCATGGTTTACCTTTTTATTTATAGCAGTGATGTAGGTTGCTGGTATAAAAATGTATCTTCCTCAGATACTTTTCAGTTATTTAGCATGAGATGAACACTCTCCTATATTGAAGTAGCAATATGTAGTAACATACCTGCAATATGATATTTTAGTCTGCATTGTGCGACCCTTACAGAAATACTGAACTACTGTCTTAATCCTTCTTCTCTTTGCTTTGTTAAAATTATATTTAGCTTCATTTGGGAATAACTTGGTTATACTTTATTTTGAGTGGCCCTCTATAAATGAAACAGCTCATTATTATAATAACAGCATATTGCTGAAGTAACAGTAATGAAGCATTTGAATATATTTACTGGAAGAACAATAGATATTTTAACACTATTCTGTTCTGTATTATGGTATTCCTATGAGTTCAGCCATTTTTTACTTTTTTGGAGAGTCCAGGTTTCTATCTGTAGATACTGAACATGTAACAGATTGAATTCAAATCATCTCAACACTCTACTCAACATGATGTTGCAGACTGAGTTTTTGGGTTCAGGTTAAGGTTGAGAATAGGCCAAGCTTTAGTATTGATTAGGTTTTTGGCTAGAGACTTCGGGTTAAGATTAGGGCCAGATTGAGGAGTAGGATTAGGTTTTTACTTTGAGACTAAGGTTGAGGGATAGGGCTAGGTTTTGGGTTGAGGTGAAGATTAGGCTTAAATTCAGTACCATGCAGTTGGTTAGGTTTAGGCTTTGGGTTGGAATTAAGGTTATAGTTAGGATTAGCGTGAAGTTGAGATTAGGGTAAGGGTTAGGACAGGGGTCGGCAACCCGCGGCTCCGGAGCCATATTCATCCTTATGCTGTGGCTCGGTGTGTCTTAAGAAAATAAATTATAAGTATTTAATTGAAGTGCATTTTATTTGTGTTAGTTTGTTTTTTGTTGTGGTTCTAAATTGGAAGATTATTGTGATCTTGAAATATTAAAATAATATACTCAACGCTCAAAATATGGGTCACACTTGCAGAAAGCTGGTATATGATGAAAGTGACTTCCTACGGCCCTACTTTGCAGACGCTGTGCACAGAGGTTCAGGAGCAGAAGTCCCTTTAACTATGGAGTAAGATCACTGTCAAAAATTCACACAAACACAAATTAAATCATACACGTATGTATAAGACTTACATTATTATGGGTACGTTTTAACATATTACGATTACGTTTTCTTACTTAGGAATACGATTGAAAAGTGAGCAAACACTCACAAACACGTCACCGGGCTTCTAGGCCAAACACATCGAGCAGATGAACAATCGATTTGACGTAGTGCACATGTGTGAAAGAATAGCAGCCTAGGTGACACTCGTCATATCTAAATATGAACATAAAATACTTTAACAAGGATGATGGACATTGAAGGAGAGAAAATAATAAAAGTTGCCTGTGTGTTATTTGTCCCTCCTGCAACTAACTAAACTGCTTCGTTAACAGTTAAAGTTTACAAAGAAAACATAACATTACTGCAAACCCTTCATTTACACATATTTATGTCCTGTCATGCATTTTACTTCTTATATGAATAACTTACAACGAAAAGCTGAAGTTTGTGAAATGACCACATGACACTTTGAAATAAATAGAATAATAGTATTAATGTTAAAGAAAGGAGTAGAACGGAAGAGGAAGAGGATGATGTGGCAGAAGTGTGTTTGAGGAAAAAGGCCAACAATGTACTGATGAGTTCACTTCAAGACTGTTCTGATATGTGTGTGATCAGGCTGAGAGATGCACAGTATATGATGAATTTTTATCCTGTTAAATCATTTCAGTACACAAGTGCTACACACAACTTCCCTGCACTCACTGACAGCCTGCATGCAGCTTTTCAGCAGCTTTCAGTCCAGAATAGTGGACGCTGCTCTGCAGCACCATCTACAGGCTGTTACCCATATTACAACTGTTTCACCTCTTAATTTAACTAAAACTTAACCTAGTATCGATTACTTAACAATATACATTGCCATGGTAATATTAAATCATAAAGACCTAATGTGTTTTAATCAAATAAATGTTAAATAATTCTGCAGAGAGGCAGATTAAAGCTGTCGCCATCCTTAATTTCCCTGAAGGAACCACCTAAAGGGATCAATAAAGTACTATCTATCCATCCATCCATCCATCCATCCATCCACCAGCTGTAAACAGCAGCGGTTAACACATGCAAATTGATTTTTCATCCACGCGATGCATTTGGCCTAGAAGTCCGGTGACGTATTTTTGACAGTGTTTGCTCACTTTTCAATTGTATTTGTAAGAAAACGTAACCGTAATAATTTGTCTTATACATACGTGTATGATTTTGTTTGTTCTTGAGTGCATTTTTTAGTGATCTTACTCCATAAAAAAGTATATAAGGATGACGATAAGAGTTCTAAATGTTTTAAATATGTTCATTACATGAATACAATTTCATTTTCTCTGAAGCACTTCATGGATTTCATAAGCAACACTATAGTTGTTATACAATGTTTTCTTTTCCGTGGAAATTGGGTCCAAATGGCTCTTAGAGTGTTAAAGGTTGCCAACCCCTGGGTTAGGATTAGGTGCAGGTTGAGGGTTAGGTTTGGCTAGGATTACGTTTTGGGTTGAAATTAAAGTCAGGGCTAGGATTTACTTAATATAAGTAATATATCAACAGTGTGGATACAAGATATTTACTTAAATTTACTGGTATTTCATATATTGTTGGTATATCACCAATAGTCTTGTATTAATCATTTACAAAGGGTCTCAACAGACAGAAACTCATTCCAAAAGTGATGTAACAGATTTTGATATATCCGTGTAAAAAGGTCAACATGGTGTAACATTAGTAGATCAGAAGAGAGAAGAGGAGAACAGAAGGGAGGGAGAAGGAAGAAGGCGGAATAGATGAAAATTGTCTGCATTCACATATGAGGGGTTCAAATAGAGCCTCCAGGAGTTTGCTGGAGCATAAGGACACATGCAAAGACACACACACATTATCACAAACGCTGAATGTCAGGGCTTTGCAAAAGCAGAACTACAACAGACATATTCCCACACTTGGCTGCACATGGTACACTGTTTTGCTTAAGGACATGCACACACACACACACACACACACACACACACTCACACACACTTAAATGAGCAGAGCTTTAGACAGTTCTCAACAAATGTAACATTTAATATCTCAAACATATCTGTTGGTACTGTAATATAGTACACAGTTATATAGCATTTATAACAAGCATATACACACGCAGACTCACACACCCAACACACACACACCTTTCCGCTCAATCTGTGGTTCAGAGTTTTGCATAGACGTAGTTTTGTATGTGATTTCAGTCTGCACTGGCATTGCTTCTGAAACAGGTGCTGATCATGGCATCACACTGGCATTATCAATGCCATTCATGTAGCACTGAAATGTATTTTAAAACTGCAGTTAATTTGATGCTGTGCACATTAGTCGGAGGACTGGCCAGGGTAGAGGAAAACTGACCACACACATGCACGCGGCAGTAATGAATTTGCACTGGCAGCACTAACACAACCCGACAACCTGATGACATCACACTCCCAGGGCAATGGGAGCGTGTGTGTGTGTGTGACAGCAAATCTCTGATTTGAGCAGCCTTGCTTACAGGCTGTTTGGCCCTCATGTTATTACTCAAAGCATCATGTCTGATGTGATTTTGAATATGTGTGTATGCATGGTGCTTGGCAGTTCACTATCTTGTTATATAAGGTAGATAATTTCAGACATCCTCATAGAACAGCCTTGTGTCCTTCACACCCTTATTCACAGTCTTTGTGTAAGGGTGTGTGTGTGTGTGTGTGTGAGTGTGTGTGTGTGTGTGTGTGTGTGTGTGTGTGTGTGTGTGTGTGTGAAGGTGTGAGGTAGGATCGTTTAGTCATTTCCACAAAATTAAAAAAATGTAAAAAACCATGGATCCTCAGTGCACACCCCACATTGTTTTAAAAACTGAGATCATTTAAAATATCAGTGATTGAGTGCATTGGTCAAATTAGTTGTAAAATGTATATGAACTTAATATACAGAGATTATGATTCTTCTGCAATCAACTTGAAACATAGTCCTGAGGCAGGTCTCATATGCACACACACACACACACACACACACACACACACACACACACACATACAGACATGCACACAGGCAAAACTAGGACATACATACAGTAGCAGCTGCCTACTTGACCAGTCAAACCCTGATAGGCCGGTAAACACAACCAACCAACCCCTAAACACAAAAACCACAACACAGGTCAGTATGTACATATTGCTGTTAAACGCGCTTGCATTAGACAAACAGATAAATGTTCTCTGAGTCATTAGTTCAAACATATTGATATGTATCTGTGCATGGTATCTTTGGCCTAATCGTATTTCTGGAAGTGATGTATTATGAAACTATACTGCATTATAGAACAAGTCCCATCTTCCTTTTTGAAGTCATGTCCAGCTTCACTTTTACAAAGGAGTGTTTGGAAAGAGGGACAGAGGAAAGAGAAGAGTTGTGCAAAAGTTTGTCCCTCTCTAAAAGAAATTTGGCAAACATTAGATCAGTTCCATCCAAAATCATCTCTGTGTATGCAGTAATGTGTGTTAGTATGTATGTGTACATCTTTATTCAGATCTTAAAGGAATACTCCAGCACTTGTAAAACTAATCTCTGCCACACGGTCAGTTACCGTGGCTGATAACTCCACCAAAAATCACCAAAAAGTAGTTCTGCTTACTTTGACTGTACCACTGTTTGCTATCCTGTAAAATCTCCACTCACACAGCTTCACTTTTAAATGTTACCCCAAATATTATATAGGAAAAATATGCTCATTTATAGCTTCTTCTGGTGGGAGAATTTTTGAAAGTGTTCTGTATAAATGGGAATTGCAAATACAGAACTCAGGTGCTGAGTTTTAAATGTTTTGGGAGTACTGAGCTTTATGTACAGGAAGCCAACTTAACATCCAGGGTAACTGACCATATTCCACTGATGCCGCAGCAGAGACATCGGTATGAAAAATGTTGAAGTATCCCCTTAAAATCTGTGTCTGTTTTTAATCATATCGATGTAACATCCCTTCCTTGCACTTCTTTTCATGCTATGGCATTCTCCAGAGGCTCTTTCTCCTCTTCTCTATCTGCGTTCTCCCTGCCGGCTCCTCCTGTTGCCGTCTCCTTTTCCCGTTTTTTCAGTTCTCGCTGGTATTTGGCCATGATGGCAGCATAGGCACAGCCATACACAGCAGCAGCTAGCATCATCAGACAGACAATGCCACACACCACTCCGGTGATGACCACTGTGGCTATGGCATGTCGTAGGTTGACAGGCCGAGGCTTCTGCTTGGCCTCACACTCTGGAGGGGCTCCAAATTCACCCCCATAAGGAGGAGCCTCTGGACTGGGGTGGAGGTGACCACGGAGAAGACGGTGCTGGCTGTCCAGGTGGTGGATATTAGCAAACAGATAGCTGTAGCTGGTCGTCATACAGGCATGGAAGAGTTCATAGGGAACCTGCCGAAGGTCACGTTCTTTCATGGCATGGGGCTGAGCACACAAAATCTCATCCACAACTCCACCTGAAGGAGAGAGAAAGAGAGAAATGAGAAGAGAGGGAAATAAAGAAGGTGGTGAAATGTAAATTAAAGAGATATGGAGATTGGAAGAGCAGTCCCGGATGGACAAGGACAAAAAGATGGACACTAGAATTAAAAGAGAAAAAATATAAATGGAGGCGATTCAATGCAAGGAATGATATGTAATCCCAAATACACATATACAACAGATAGCATTTATTAACATTTATTGACAGTAATGTGACCTGGGCCTGCATTATTTTGACCAACATAATTTGTTTACATGAATCTTAATGAATTAATTACATCTTAATTGAGACAGGCACATCTTGAACTGTGATTGGTTATGAAGCTCACAGTACATTTGTATTAGAGTGTAGCAGTCTTCTGTAATATCAGTACTGTAAAAGCTAATAACTAAGAATATACTGTACAGGCCTATCATTGTGTGCTTGTTGCCCTGCTTATTTATTTGAAGCCTTATGTTCAGATGCAGGCTGCTTGGTACGTGTATTGTTTTTAAGATTTGACTGTAAAATGATATACAGATATCTCGATGCTGAGAGAAATTTGCTAAGCAGTGGACTTGGTATATGGACACCCACGTTACTTAGTCATCATTTCTTAGTCATATTTTCTCTCTCCCTGTTTTACTCGTCTCACTGAAACTTTGAGTTTGATCACCAAGTGTACCTGATCAGTATGCATGTATTCAGAGTAGCATCGTTTTCATTTCAAACTGCCACCTACCCAAAGTGCAGAAGCAAAGCTGCAGTCAGCTCAGCTGCATTAAAAACAGCAGTGTTCTGCACACAGTGCTGCAGAGGACATTTCAGCATGCTTCTTACATAGACTGGGCCCAGAAGAGTGATTAGAGGAACGAGAAGAGCAGTATACACAGAATACGTAATAGGATTCCAAATGTTGTCTGGCTCTATGATATCTGGCACCAAGACAGCAGCAGATCCTTTAAGGCCTTTAAGTCATGAGCTGGAGCCGCCCTGGATTAGACTTTTACGTTCTAGTAGAGAATAGAGAATTGGGGTAGTTGGAGACCTCTCTTAGTAGGTAAACACCCCTGCTGACCCCAACAAAACCAGGTTTACACTGTGTTGTAGTCAAGATGGTTTTGCTTTAGTAGACCAAATCACCCATGGCATATTAATACCTTTGGTCTTTAGGTAAGATTGATGGGCACAGAATGCACAATGTGACTCACTGCAGCAGTTGATTTAGTGCCTCAATAACCAAACACAACTTCTAAATTCTGGCAGTTTACAAAATATTGGATCCACAATGCTACAAAACAAAGCTTGTCTACATCCCACTAATGAGAGGATGCCACTGGATGGTGCAAAGCTCACAGAACGATGGCAGTAATAAACAAAACAGAGTGGTTGACTTTTGGCAACACAGAAAACGTTGAAGCTTATTACCTAAAATCACTTTGCAGGATAAGCTTCCATACTGTGCCTATCCATTAATTGCTCTGTTTACACATTCCAGAGTGCATTTATTGATGATGTGCACTGAACTCTGTGAATTTTCTTTTAATTGCAGGTTTGTTGATGGTTGTTGTACAGGATCTTTATCATTTATAAAAGCACAGTATCACACAGTCTGACAGAGTTCAGTCATCGCAGACAGTCTTACATGAAACGATGTTATAGAACCACTGAAATGACAAAGCCTTGCCATTTAAAAAAGCTTTTAGTATTAAAGATGCTGAGGTAGTGTTCATTTGTATCTCATTCAGTACAGCTATTACAAGAACTGACTGTCTACTATCACACACAATGACCTGCACAACTGCTACAAGATAATCAACATTATTCACTTTGGCTGTGAGTAGACGCAGTGTTTTGGATAGTGTATGTAATAGTGTTTTATCCTCCTCTTCCACTCAGTTACATGTTCAGATGTCTACTACCAGCCTGTGTTATTACCTGTTCATGTTATGAGCGTTTTGAAGTGCAGCTGAACAATAGAAAGTTATGTATAAAGTTTCAGACTAGCATGCATCATAGTATAAAAGACACTCCTGTAGTGCACTTCAGTAAATATTAGGGGTGTAAAAAATAACCGATTTTGACTTAAACGATGTGAGTGCGTCGGTACATGAACCCCTGAATCGGTCTATTTGTAAAGTGAACTGGCCAATGGCCCAATTCAAGAGCTGTCAATCGGTTTGGTGTGATATGCCTCAGCTGCACTCTCTCTCTCTCCCTCCCTCCCTCCATCCACCCCCCTTCTCGCTCTCTCATGAACTGACGCGATACTCGTCACAGTCACGTTTGAAAGACAAACATGTCCGACGCACATATATACAACACTCCGCCGAGCTTAAAATCTAAAGTTTGGAAGAAGTTCGGTCTTTAAATGAAGAACGGAGAACATTAGGTGAGACGATGAGGAAAGTGGTGATGAGGACGCTAGCACCGTTAGCCCAAAGACACGGCAGGACAAACACAGATAAACAGGACTTCTTCAGCCAAAACTCGACCACAACTCAGCTACAGCCAAAGTAATAACGGCTTCAGTAACCCGGTTCACTGTCAAAGACTTAAGACCAGACTGTGTGGTGGAGAATGAGGGCTTTGGGGACTTGTTTAAAACATTGGAGCCCCGGTACCACATCCCAACACCACAGTATTTTACTGTTTCTGACTTCACATGTCAAATACAACTTTACTAGTTCTCTAGTGTTTCATTCATCTGTCTGAAAGCAAAACACATTTTTAGTAATAACTTATGTTGAATCAATGTAAAAATATCTATTTTAAACAAGTAACTCGTATTATTTCATACACTATTATATTGAACCCAATCATATCGAAATCCTCCTCAATCTAATCAAACCGTATCGAATCGGTCCAATTTAAAATAAGTAGTTTCTGAATCGTATCGTACCTCATGAATCGAGATACATATCGGATCGTTATTTACTGGACAGATACACACAGTTACTGATAGGATAGCACTACATCAAAAAAGAAATCAGTATAGCCATCTACCTACTGGTGTTGTAAGCCCTATTAATCCTGAATCTGAAGTTAAAGAACACTATTTCTGTCCTGACAATCCAGCAGCAGCACATTGTTAATGGTGTGTTTGTGTGAATGTGTCTTTTAGTTTGACCACAATGGAAACAGCTGTCCCACAGCTTCCATATTATGATGAAGATAATAGTCACATTACTGTGTATTTCTGTCTCTGTGATTAGAGAGCTTATTTAGCTGCTTTAATCCACATCATCACTCACACTTACTGAGCAGTCCTACATGTTACGTCATTGTGCTCAGAGGCGTGTGTGTGTGTGTGTGTGTGTGTGTGTGTGTGTTGCTCTGACCAAAGAAAAACCTCTCTTCAATAATGCACAGTCTGAGACAGAGTTGAGTTTGAGTTTCAGTCTGTTTGTAAGAGACATTCTTTAATTATAGGCCTATTGCATTTAGCTCAGCTGTCCACAAAAGCAGCTTACAGTGTCTCAAAATGAATGTTTTACAAGAATTTAGCAGACGGTTTATATAAAACAAGTCCAACAAAGTCTGTAAAATCAGGAAAACCTTCATGATTAATGAGGTTATGGCACTGGTTAACTGGTTAATAGTTTCAATGCTAAGTAATTGCAGCACTGCTCATATTCAGAATTCTAATCAGGTTGTACACACACACACACACACACATATATGTAAATGCATCAAGTTGTGTAACATGACTGAACTGCCTTTGAGTAAGGCACCTAACCCCCAACTGCTCCTCGGGCACTGTGGATAGGGCTGCCCACCACTTCAGGCACGTTTCCACTGAACTACGTAAATGTATATACACACACACACACACACACATGTTGGACTAATCTTAAGA
>BRDA01006665.1:13018-36076 GCA_036984385.1 Crenuchus spilurus
TTTGTGTGAAATTATGTCAAATTTGCCTTTTTTTCCTGTTTTTTGTGTTGTTCCAATACACACAAAGGAAATAAACATGTGTATAACAAAACATGCGTAATTGCAATAATTTTCTGGAAAAAATTTTGGGGTGCCAACACTTTCGGCCATGACTGTATACAATAAAATATGAAAAACTACAATTAAGAAATATGTTAAAGCTAGAAAATTCAACAGTGCGGAATGAAAAGTAAAACTGATCCGTGGTAAAATATAAAAGTAATAAGGAAGGAAATAAAAATAATAAATAAAAATAAAAGGAAAAGTATTAAAATTAAAAATGCTTATAAAACACTACATTAAAGCCAGACTAAGTAAGTTTTAAATTAGGGTTTATATGTCTAATTTCAGCAGCTCGCAGCTCTACTGGGAGGCTGTTCCAGCAGTTTGGCATTTAGTGGCTAAAAGCAGCATCACCAGAAGTTTTTGTCCTGCTTTGATGAACAACTAAAAGAGCAGCACTACAGGATCTCAGAGACCTTCCTGACTTATAAACCGAAAACATGTTTGAGATGAAGTCTCGTGCAAGACTGTGTAGTCCTTTATAAGCTAATAAAAGAGTTTTAAAATCAATACTTACAGGCAGCCAGTGTAATTACTTTAAAATTGGTGTAATGCTGTTCTTTTTTGTTTTAGTCAGCACTCGAGGGGAGGTTATATAGTGTTAACACTGAGTTTAAGAAATGACCCAAACTGTGTTTTTTAAACACTTTTGAATGTTTAAAATATTTGCTTTCATTTCAAAACCTTTTTTACCCGAATTTCTCCCCAAAGTATTGAAAGCCAATCGACACTTTCACATGTAATGTCTCTGACTCTAGGAGGGTGGAGACTAACACAGGCGTCCTCTGATGCATGTGAAGTCAAGCTCCGCCTCTTTTCTGACTGATACATCGTCGCCGGGCAGCCAACACGCTCGGAGGAAAGTGCAGGATCCTCAGTTCTGATGGACCGCCTGGCAGATGCCTGAGTCAGTCGACATTACTTAGTAGTGCTGGGGAGAGAGTGCCATCTTACCTGCCCAGAGAGAGCATGACCAATTTTGCTCTCTCAGGCCCCACCTGCTGATGGCAAGCAGAATGACCTGCGATTCAAATTCGTGATCCTTAGATCATAGTGACATCGCCTTAGGGGCCACTCGGGGCCCTAAAACCTGTTTTTAATCCTATCTCTTACATTTTCTGAGCATTTCTTGTTGAATGGATCAATAGAAATAGTCCAATAATACTCAGAATAACCTCTTACATGAGCGTACATTAACATTAAGAACATTTAATCCTTTTACTGTACAGTTATTATGTCAACAACCTCAATAACATCCACTGTAATAAACAACAAACAGCTTCACTTACCAGAAGCATCTATTTTGAAACGATTAACAATCCATTCCACAATGTCTTCACCTGGTAGAAAGCGAGAAATGTGGTTACAGTTATGAAACGAGCCTTTAGTCTAATGAACAATTTACCCACAACTCTGAGAAAGTCAGCACTGATAAAGCTTGTGTAAGTCAGCACAGTAGGTGGGACAGTTGGCTTTAATTACTTGCAGCTTACCTGCTGGGGCTTCACACACCATTATGTCTAATAGTCAACTATAGACTATTCTGTGTAGAAACTGAGGACGGGTGTAAACTCCACCATGCACTGCACATTTAGCTCATAGGGCTCAATAACAGCAATGATGTGCCGATCGATCGATCGATCGATCATCAATCAATCAATCAATCAATCAATCAATTAATCAATCAATCAATCAATCATTAAGATGGGAGTTTTCTGAGCGACGGACACCCTCATATGCACCACCACACTGTCACAAGACAAAGTTCTGGACCGTCACTGAGCACCGGTACCATTCAAGTCAACATAATGATCATTTTAAGTGTCTCCGACTCCAAACCTGCAGATACAAATCTGCTCCTTTCTCCAGGAAAACGGAACCTTAACAGCCATGTTGCACCTTTAGGGACAAACACGTTCCTCTGCAGAACCTCAGAACCTTCCAAATCAAGAGACTGAAAAGAACAAAATAAACATTTGAATAAAAAAAGTAAAAAAAAAATATATTAAAAAAATACAATTAAAATTGATTTTATGAAGATAAAAATCTATTTTAAAAAATAAGCTATAAGCAGTGGCGGTTTCTGATATGAGCCACCCAGCGCGGCATGATGTCAGCGGCAGCACGAGGATGGCATGCCTCGCCCCTGATGGGAGGGAGGGATGGTGGCAGCGGTTGAGCCTGGGGGCTGTCCGCTGGGGGTTGTTTGCCGGTGGTGGGGAAGGGATGTGCGCCAAACAAGCTAGAACTGCCACTGACAATAAGTGTTAAGTAAATTAATTAAAAATCAGCTATAATGGCTGAATGGAGGTGATTAAAAGTTGAAAAAGCTGGTGTGACAGCAGTGAGCTGAGCTTTAGGGTATAAAGTAGTAGCTCACTTGTGACTAAGAGCAGCGAGTTTCTCCTCGTTTAGTAAAAAGCTCTGGGGAGACTTTTAGGGACTCTAGGGGTAATCAAATAATTGGAATGTGTTTAACGAGCGTCCATTATTTACAGTGAGCACGGCTGAATCATGAATCTGATATGAATCTGATATTTACAGAGACAACACAGCAGAGCAGCCCAGAACGAGAGCTGACAGCGGTTTTCTGTATAAATTAACACAATTATATAAAAAATATGATTATATTGTTACATACTGCAGTGTTATAACTTTCTATATTAATATCAGTCAATAATGTTACTTACACTGTTCAAAAGATGGTTCTTCAAGGGTTCTCTAGTAAAGTAGTAAAGTAAACCTTCAAAGAACGTAGATGGTTCTATACAGACCCTTTATATGTATAGCACCAAAAAGGGTTCCTCTATTATTACAAGCTTGACATTGTACAGAACCCTTTTGGGGGCTATATAGAACCATTTTCAATAAGGTTCTGTATAGAACCATCTAGAACACTTTCCCCATCAATCTGAAGAACCCTTTCACCATGGAAGGAACCCTTTATCCATGAGTGTTCATGGTTCTGTATAGAACCATTGTCTTTACTAGAGAACCCTTGAAGAACCATCTTTTTAAGAGTGTACCGTAGTTATAGACCACCATGACTGCAATAAACTGTAATACTGCAACGTGTTTCTTAATTGAATAATTCTCTAAAGAGCTGTGATTGGTCAAGACACTCGCAGCACAGCATATGCTCATTTGCATATGAAGCCTTCTATAGCATTGCAAAGACCAGTGCCAGGCATTTACAGCCCGTACACTGCAGGTAAAGAGGATATAACAATGCAAATGATGGATGCTCATTGTAAAATTCATGTCCTTCTGCAGTGACTGCTTCCATTAGGATTTAAACATGTGTACAGTATAATAAGGGGCTCAGAAGAAGATATAAGAGTGCTCTTCCAGTCGCTGTCAGGTCATGACTGAGTTTGCTGGTATGTGACCAGCAGGAGCTCTTTTAATTGGAGCCAAATGAGCAGAAGCCTGCATGAGTGAATCAGAGCAGCTTCATTACTGAGGCGGGTGGGTGGGCCTGCTGACATGATCCACGTGATTTCACTAAATCATTCATGAACACATTAGGTGTCCTCTCCACACTTCCCACAAACAATGCCAAAAAAACGTAGAATCGAAAGATTAACCCTTCAAACGAAGTCTCTCGGGTCTAAATACAGAACTACGTAATATAATAATAACATACATAACTTACATGTATACATAGTTACATAGTAATTACCAAGTAAGTCATAATAGTTACTTGAGTGTACTTGACTAATCTGATTATCCCTGAAAGATTTGGAGGTAGTTTAAGATTAAGGGTTTAAAATGACGTCCCAGTTATTGTTCATCCGCCTGGTGACGCAAAAAGCATCCACCCACGTATTCGTCATTCATTCAGAATTTGTTTCTCATTGATAACAAACTAAAACACATCACACTACATCTACGGTGAGCAGCACTACCGCCTGAAAACAGGTGCGAAAACAAACAGCGGCCGCTAACAGGTGTACAAAACAAAGGATGCCAGTTGGACCACACCAGCACTCTCTAAAACAGAGCGTAAACCTGTAAGAGTGATGTTAAATGTTCATTTGTCCATTTCATGAGTCTTTTGTGTTTATTTCTCATTGTGTTCTGGATGTAAAACTATAGTTATTCTATATAAAATGGATTTTTGTTCATATTTTGGAGTGTCTGGAACAGATTAATTTGATTTACATTAACTCATACACAGTAAATATGTCGGTGTTAAATCAACACTATTAGAGTTAAATTAACACTGAGGGTGTCAAAATGTAACACTCCCAGTGTTAATTTAACTCTAACAGTGTTGATTTAACACTGGCAGATTTACTGTGTATGGGTAATATGGCTTCAGTTATCATCAGACACTTAAGAACAGATTAATAACGAAACCGAGGTTCCACTGTATAGACAATTGTAGACTTTAAACAATAACTAGTGTATCTGCATTTAATTCATCAGCCCATTATGACATTATCATATATTTTATTAATCTATTATTTATTATAACTTTCTTTGACTGTTCCAGCAGTTCCTTCTCTTTTTTGTAAACACACTACTCTCTTCACTTTTTTAAAATGCTGGTACATTTTATCAGAAAAAAAAACAACTAAATATTGTGAAATTGTATCTCCTGAAGTTGACTTGGTTTCCCATACTGCCCACCATATTAAGGTGGGTGAGCAGCAAGGCTTTAAGAAAATCTTTCCATCCTGAGACCAACAACAGCCCGGAGGAGAGTCAATTCAGCCAGCTGCTCAGGGGTTGTCATGGCAATAGATACTTCAGACCTAGACCTACATAAGAGGACTGTAATGCATGGACTGGCTGTAACACAGAGCACAGCTATAGAGTATATCTGTATATCACTGTATGTGAGAGTCTGATCAGTTCAGTGTACGACTAGTGATGTCTAATATGTTGTATGAGATTATCTGTTTGACAGGATCTTGTGTTAAGCGTGGCTGGACAAACATAGACTGTATATGAGAACCAGACAACAGCAGTAGAGAAGTGAGGCCAAAACATCTCTACCGCCCTCTAGTGGCTGGTTGCAGTACAAATTTAAACCCCGCCCACAGCCATTTTAATTAATGGGAGCTACAACAAACTTTGAAATTAGTTTCCTCATTCAGTCATTTTTTTCAGTTGTGTCTTAAATTCACAAGCTTTACCTACTAATTTACTTACTACTACCCCCCCAGTATTTTTCTTTATGATAAATGTTTTATAGAAGTTATTTGGGAATATTTATCCCTCAGAAGTTGGTGCTCATGCTGGTGGGGTAAAACTGAAATTTTGCAAAAACACATATATAACTGCGAGAATTTATCCAAGAAATAAAACTAAACATACCATAGAAACCTTAAAGGGTCTACTTTTCATATACAGGTAGTCCTCGGGTTACGACGTTGATCCGTTCCTACGTTCGCGTCGTAAACCGAATTTCGTGTAAGTCGGAACATATGTAAATACTCTACATAAATAACATACTGTAAGCACTTATCCTATCCTAACACCTATCCTAACACAGTAATGATCAAAAAACACATATAAAATACGTTTAATAATGAAAGGAAACAGCCGCGTGCATTCTTCCGCCGCGCACACCAAACACGAAACAAGGCTTTATACAGTAAATGGGAGATGTGTCGCAACCACGAAACATCGTAACTCTGGGACGACGTAACCCGGGGACTACCTGTATATATGTGTGTGTGTGTGTTAAATCAAAATATATTTTTAGATTTTTGTGAGAGAAGAATAAATAACCGAAGACACATTTTTCACCGCGAGTCAGAGCGCAGCGCTTTTTTTCACCATTCATATGTTAACAACCTGGTAATTCCGGACATGCCAAAGGATGATTAGTGGCCACGAAATGTGTGAAAACACCCATTTGACCTCTATAAACAAAGAGTGCTCATCTGAACAAAGACCTCTCACCTGAGTGTTCACACTTACCTCATGAATATGCAATGTGCAAAAAAGTGACTGAATAGAAAAAAAAATTCACCTCACATTTGTTAAACTAAATAAAACCACACACAATTTCTAAAAACTGTAATGAGCAGTGTGTAGCGAACACCTCTGTTTATTCAGTTCTGAGCTCAAAAGTCTTGGCTAGAAATGTTTAGAGTGTTTTCACAACATATCAGCACATCTGAAAACAGGTTTTTGGAAAGTCTAAGTTTAGAGCAGATTTAATCAGAATATAGATTTATGACACTCTTACTGTTTAACACTGTTGTTGCTGAGTTTGTGCTGAACTAAAGCCTGTGTAACACTTTGGGGTAAATAATTTTAGATAGGTGTAATTTGTAAAAAGTCAAGGCATGTCAGACTACATCAGAGTGTCTGAAACACCCTCAGATTCAGGGTTAAAGGGGTGTGGTGATGAGGTGAATGACAGACTCTGATGATAAAACATAATCTTTGACGTTTTTAAAGAGAAGTGATGTCTTGTTCAGCAGGAAGTTGTATTAACAGACAAACAGAGGCGTCAGCTTAACGGGGGGGGCAGAGGTTGAGCAGTAACGCTGCCTCGCCTTTCGTCTCTACTGGTTGCAGTTTGAATCTAATTCGCAGGCGCAATATGGTGGCGTCCATTTCGGCTGTTTTTCGGCTTCAAAACATCTCAGTGGGAGTAAACAGAAGCGTACAGGACAACAGTGGACACGTGCACACAGTGGAGTACTCGGGTCTTACCAGTGATGGCGTGGGGGATGGTGGTGATGACCAGCCTCTGGGTCTGAGATTTCACCCCATTCTTAGGGTCCTGCATCTCCAAAACCACAGCTTCCATCTGCCATTAAAACAAGGGCAGGATAAGGATTGTGATGCAGATAATTCTACACGTTACACATGTCGCTTTCATTCATTCCTCAGTTTTAGAAAGTATCTGAACAGGTTTCTGCAGATATTATCTACAAATATGTAAAACATGTAGCCTCATTCCAGACGATAGAGGGATGATCTGGATTCCTTACAAATGCAGTAAAACATCACTCTGCGCTCCCCATAGGTGCAATGCTAACATATGTCACGTTTATCACCTTGTAAAATGAGCAAATGTTAAAAAAACAGAGGTCCACACTCAGCATCAGCTGCCGTGCGGTCTGTGTCATGAAGCATTCAAACATGAAGCCACCTCTGCTGGTCTCTTGCATGCTGTTTCGTGCCCCGATGGGCGTGTGGGTGACCCCTTTGAAATGCACCCCTGATTGATTGGTTACTCTTTTGGCCTGTTTGAAGTCGCTTCTTGCTTTGTCAGGGTCTGTGCCTTTTGAAGACTCTTTGGGGAATCGTGCATGCTCGCTTGGATCACAGCAAGCTCTTAACCAAGTGATTGAGCTATTACCATCCTAATATTAAACAAATATTAGCTTTAGAGGGCCCAGTGGGCTGGCACGGGGCATTTGTTTACTCCAAACACTTACTTACGTGTCACAGTGTGACTCAGACACAACTCAAGAAACCTGATGGTAAAGCTGGACTAATGCCTTTAAGAAAAATGATCAATTATCTTATGTGTGTGTGTGTGTGTGTGTGTGTAGTATATTTAATGTATATTATTATATAATGAACTGTTTACAATAGTTTGACACAAATGTAACTTACTTAAGTTATTTGTAATTAATAATGTCTATAATGACTGATTGCTCAGACATACTTAACAGTTCTCAGAAGCAACAGTTACTTGCAGAAAGACTAACAATGTAGATGACCTGAGTTCTATTAGCCATTAAAGCCTGAGCTCAGGTTTAATAGACGTCTGTAAGCAGCCTAATAACCCTCACATTCACCCATTTCACAGCATTTCTCTTCATGCAGTAATGAACTGCTCGGTGAAAACAGCCACAGAATAACCCCAAAACCCAGAAGACGGTGTTCCACTGCCTCTCCATTCATGCAACCCACCTTTTTCAGACAAGCCATCCGGGGTCTGTAACGCTGTCCGTGATCCCGCACATTTCTTATAGTCATGTCTGTGTCTTTATCAGCCTGACTGCAACAGCCGAATGAAGTGACTCCTCAGATGGACGTGGGAGCCGTTCTAATCCCAAATCTCTTATTATTATTGATACACAGACGACGGCTGTGTCCACCAATCAGAGAGCAGCAGCGCTCCTACAAGTCACATCCTGCATCACAGCGGCAGTGACACTGATCCGGCCAGCAGGGGGCGGTGACGAGCTTTTGGTATTGCACTGTCAGTGTGTTTGCTTTATTATTTGTTTATTATTTACTCCAATTCTTCACATACAAATATGCTTTAGACTTAAACTAATTGAGACAATGTATGATTTGATGTGTTTCTGTTATTTTACACGATTGTTTCGGGATAATATGTGTATTTTTGGTGGTAAAAATATATCATTTTAATTACCTGAGATGCTCCCAGGTGTCACATTGAATGATTAAATTAGCACAGCTGAAATACTATTAGCCTTAAATACTACTTCTAAAGTTCTAATATTGATGTTATTAATTACATTGTAAGTTCTAATGTTCTAAAGTTCTAGCAATGATAAGTTATTTATTACAAGTTCTAATGTTCTAAAGTTCTAATATTGATACGTTATTAATTACATTGTAAGTTCTAATGTTCTAAAGTTCTAATATTGATGTTATTAATTACATTGTAAGTTCTAATGTTCTAAAGTTCAAGCAATAAGTTATTTATTACAAGTTCTAATGTTCTAAAGTTCTAATATTGATAAGTTATTAATTACATTGTAAATTCTAATGTTCTAAAGTTCCAGCAATGATAAGTTATTTATTACAAGTTCTAATGTTCTAAAGTTCTAATATCGATAAGTTATTAATTACATTGTATGTTCTAAAGTTCTAGAAATGATAAGTTATTTATTACAAGCTCTAGTGTTCTACAGTTCTAGTATTGATAAGTTATTAATTACTTTGTAAGTTCTAATGTTCTAAAGTTTAAACAATAATAAGTTAATCATTTGAAGTTCTAATGCTCTAAAATTCTAACAGCAATAAGTGATTAATTACACTGTAAGTTCTAATGTTCTAAAGTTCTAATATTGATAAGTTATTAATTACATAGTAAGTTCTAATGTTCTAAAGTTCCAGCAATGATAAGTTATTTATTACAAGTTCTAGTGTTCTACAGTTCTAATATTGATATGTTATTAATTACTTTGTAAGTTCTAATGTTCTAAAGTTCTAATTCTTATATTGTTTGTTTGTATAAATTACCTTTGAACCAAACTGACATCTTGTTTCTGTGGCCTAAAGTTATTTTAGCTGTTAAAACATGTGAGTTTTATGCTGAAATGACAGTAATGAGCAGTTTTTAACTTTGCGTTAAGTCTCCGCCCCCGACTCGTGAACGCGCACTGAGCGGCGCGCGCTCCCGCGTGCGATGGATCCATGAAGTTGTTCGTACAAAAATGGCTGATTTCCTGCCCTCCCGGACGGCTATAGCTTGTATCCCCGCTTGTTTCCTGTCTAGCAGCGAAGTGGAGCAGCAGAGGAAATCTAAAGAGATCGACAGAGTGATTTCTCGGGAGAAGACTTTTGTGAAGAGGCTGGTGAAGATTTTACTTTTAGGAGCGGGAGAAAGCGGCAAGTCAACTTTCCTCAAACAAATGCGCATAATTCACGGGCAGGACTTCGATCAGCGGGCCAAAGAAGAGTTCCGGGCTACGGTCTACAGCAATGTAATCAAAGGTACCGAGCTTTCTGACTAAGAAAACGGGCCGAAGTGACGGCGGTTCGGTTCCTGAAACAGTAAAGTTAACGTGTGCTCGTCTTAAAGCGAAAGTGTTTCGGAGAAACGAAGTTTGCCGAAGAGTTTCGAAGCAGAGCCGCGCCTGTGAACTTTAACACAACAATCCGCGTCTGAGGCCTTCAGCTCTGTTTACCTTACAGCACCTTTAAACTCATACTTTTACATCTCTCTTTACACAGAGGGCTCTTCAGGGGCTATTTACTAAAGAAAATACTTCTATACAGAACCATGAACACTCAAGAACCACAAAGGGTTCTTCAGATTGATGAGGAATGTGCTGTTGATGGTTCTACACAGAACTTTTTGAAAATGGCTCTGTAGCACCAAAAAAAGGGTTTGTCTATTATTACAAGCTAGACCTTAACACTTGGGGGGGCTATATAGAACAGATTTTCAGAAAGGTTCTATTTAGAACCACCTACAGCACGTTCCTAATCAATCTGAAGAACCCTTTAATCATGCACACCTGTGATAAAGAGGGAAAGGTGTCAAAGTAATGATGGCTGTTTTTGTCATACACTCTTAAAAAATGGTTCTTTAGTAAAGAACATGGTTCTAGAACCATGAACGCTCAAATTATCCCTCGTGTGGGTAAAGGGTTCTTTCCGTGGTGAAAGGGTTCTTCAGGTTGACGAGGAAAGTGCTGTAGATGTTTCTATACAGAACCATTTTACTCTGAGTGTTCATGGTTCTGTATAGAACCATCTCTTTAAGAGTGTACTCTAATTCTCAGCTATGCTGTGAACACTGTTCTGTAAATGAGAGCTCACCTGTGTTGATTGTGCTGGTATGTTCGTAAATACCTGTTTTCACGACTTTTAGCAGGTTATCGGTCTCTCTCATCTAACAGGAATGTGCTTGTTTGGGTTTGTCCTCAGGAGTACGGGTGCTGGTGGACGCCCGAGAAAAGCTGCGCATCCCTTGGGGAGACCCTTCCAACCAGACCCATGGAGAGATCATGATGGGCTTTGACACGCGCTCATCCATGATGGCCCAGGGAATAGTGGAGACCAAAGTCTTTCAGCATTATCTGCCCTCCATCCATGCCCTGTGGTCTGACAGCGCCATCCTGTCTGCTTACGACAGGAGGAGAGAGTTTCAGCTGGTGAGTCATCAGCGGTGGTGATGTACCTCCCACATCTCGTCTTGTAGTGATGGGTATACACTGAATTTAGCATACAGATCAGTCTACTGTTTGATGTATAGTCATGTTTCACGCCGTTCAGCATCATCAGCAACAGTAACTTATCCATTTCTACTTTTCTCTGGGGTGCAGCAACTTGTTTAAGCACTTTCTGGACATTCAGTGTTTTTTTTAATGTTCTGAATCATTTAATACTAACGTCATCCAAACTCTGAATAAACACATATGTAATTATTTAGTAAACACTCCAGAACATGTTTATATTTTACATTCTTGTTTAGTTGCAGCTTTCTTGGCATTTTCTCAGTCAGCTTTATGAGGTAGTCACCTGGAATGGCTTTCAGTTAACAGCTGTGTCTCAAGAGTTCATGACTTGCTTTTATTGCCCCTTTAATGTGTTTGAGACATCAGTTGTGTGTCTACTTTGAAGAATCTAAAACATGTTTTGGTTTGTTTATCACTTTTAAGTTTACTACATGATTCCTTATGTGTTCACTCAGAGTCTGGATGACTCCAGTTGGTGCTGTATGTCTGAGGTATGAGGCCGTATTTTAGTGTGAGGTAGTACATTGTAATCTTAACAAGACCGTAACCTCATATCCACCTACTATTTTGGTTTTGTGTGTTTTAAACTAACAAAAACAACCTGAAGCATCCAGCAAATGACCCGGTTGATGTTTTATCAATACCACTGAAACTAAACAGCAGTGTTGTTCTGTTACACTGATGCTGATATTGGTTTTCTAGTAAAGTGGAGCCTCTGTTATCGTTTGCCCTGCTTATCATACAGTTTGGGCATCATAGAGAAAAATTTGTCCCAGTTATCATTCATCCATCCAGTTTTTGTCGGAGTGCCCATGTGACTCGTCGCTAATTTTGCGACAAGAAAGCATCCATCCATGCGTTCGTCGTTTATTCTGACTTTATTTCTCATCGTTTCTCTGGCTTTGTTTCTCTGGCCTTGTTTCTCGCCGTCTCTCTGGCCTTGTTTCTCGCCGTCTCTCTGGCCTTGTTTCTCGCCGTCTCTCTGGCCTTGTTTCTCGCCGTCTCTCTGGCCTCGTTTCTCGCCGCCTCTCTGGCCTCGTTTCTCGCCGCCTCTCTGGCCTTGCTTCTCGCCGCCTCTCTGGCCTTGCTTCTCGCCGCCTCTCTGGCCTTGCTTCTCGCCGCCTCTCTGGCCTTGCTTCTCGTCGCCTCTCTGGCCTTGCTTCTCGTCGCCTCTCTGGCCTTGCTTCTCGTCGCCTCTCTGGCCTTGCTTCTCGTCGCCTCTCTGGCCTTGCTTCTCGCCGCCTCTCTGGCCTTGCTTCTCGCCGCCTCTCTGGCCTTGCTTCTCGCCGCCTCTCTGGCCTTGCTTCTCGCCGCCTCTCTGGCCTTGCTTCTTGTTGGTAATTCTGAAAACACTAAAACGCGTGACTGCGCCACAGTGCTACCGCCTGAAATTGGGTGTGAAAACAAATACCAGCTGAGAACAGGTGTACAAAACAAAAACTGCAGCTGAGCCACACCGGCACTCTTTAAAACAGAGCGTAAACCTGTGAGAGTGATGTTAAATGTTCATTTATCCATTTCATTAGTCTTTTGTATTTATTTCTCATTGTGCTCTGTGTGTAAAACTATAGTTATTCTATATAAAATGTATTTTTGTTAATATTTTGATGTGTCTGGAACAGATTAATTGCATTTACATTATTCCTTATGCAAAGTATTGCTTCTGTTATCGTTAATTTCGGTTATCATCAGACACTTTAGAACAGATTAATGATGAAAACTGAGGTTCCACTGTATATGGAAAATACCCAGGACTAATGCATAAGTGCACCATGAAGGACATTTTTTCAAATCTGTTGAAGAAAGCCACTAAAAGAGGATGTAAATGACAAATAATTGAATGTTTCACCCTGGAATCATATTTTAAGCAATTTTCTATTTACCCCAGAAGAGAGTTTTGCTTCAGGACCAGAATTGGATCTGTTGTTGCAAGGCTAATGTTGCCAACATACATTAGAACTCAATAGTCACCTAAGAAGCACAGTGATTTCCATCAAAGTACATCACCGAAATGTTTCTCAACCCACTCAAACATCTTCTAGGTCTATTTGAACATCACTCTAGACGTCTACTTCAGACAGCAGCAGAACTGGTAGAAGACTGGTCTTGGAATAGGTTCCTCTGTGTTCATTACTATCATTACTGTTCTAGATCAGCAACTTAGTATTTTGAGTTGGTTGCCTATGATGGCATTCATCTACATTTTGTTCAAATAAATAAGTAAGTCACAGTAGCATCACATGGTGTCCTAAAAGACATCAGCTGTTCTGAGACGGGATGCAGTTTTGTGATTTATTTTACTGGAAATGTCTGGACCGCTTGAGTTCGACACTCTCGTTTTTGAGATGGATCTTCAAGGGTTCTTTAGTAAAGAAAAGGGTTCTTTATAGAAACATGAACACTCAAAAACACCTCGTGGATAAAGGGTTCTTTTCATGGTGAAAGCGTTCTTCAGACCGATTTTTTTTCTGTACAGAACCTTTTTGAAAGTGGTTCCATATAGCCCCGGAAAGGGTTCCTCTGAAGTTACAAAGCGAAACTGACGGAGGAACCCTTTTTCAAAAGGCTTCTATATAGAACCATCTACAGCTCATTCCTCGTCAGTCTGAAGAACGCTTTCATCGTGCAACCCTTTGGGTTCATGGTTCTATTTAGGACCGTTTTCTTTATTAAAGAACCCTTGCAGAACCATCTCTGTTAAGGTTGTAGTGCTTGTAGATGTGTTAACCTTGCCACTCCAGTTCTAAACTAAAACATTCTAGGCATGTCTCGGCTTATTGGCTGCACCTCGGGTGAGCAGACGATTGTGTAATTCTGATTTTTAACCTCCTCTTCAGTGTCTTGATGAAATTTGAGTTCATGCTTTGAAGATTTGCGTAGATTTTATGTCTGTACAGCTGTGTTCGGTATGAGGAATCCAACAAAAATAACCTCGGCGCAGTGACACCAACAGAAAGTGAAACTCCTGTCATGTGGCCACACGTTTCCTTCTTCCTTCTTTTCGTTTTACTGTACCGACGTTCTGTTGACTTAAAACGTTTCTTTAAGACGTTTGCCAGTTTATGACTTTTGCTGAGTCATCACTATTATGTCTTAAATCTGGTGTATCGCTCTGAGAGAGTTTGACGCTCTGGAAGAAAAGCACATTATAACAGTACGTGAGCCAGCTGAGGGGAAGTGGAGCTGAACCTTGTTCTCTGTAATAAGGGATTGTGGGGGAAACTGGAGGTTTTATTGTTCTAGGTTTAGGATTGAGCACCCAGGGACAAGGGTCACAGTTGTTATGCCTGAAATAATTTGAAGCACTTCAGGTATTAAGTTTGGGCTGACTTACAGCCATTTTTTACTTGCCTTGTATGAAACGGAGCTGATTGTTATTAAATTAATAACGAATTGCTAATGTAATTGTTTCATTAGCCTGTGCTCTAAATATGGATACATCGATGCATCTTCTGTGGCAAACTGTGGAGTGTAATGTAGCAGTTTACAAAACCTTTTTAAGTAATAAATCTGAAATATTTTTAGGATTATACATTTTGCATTTGTTGTGCATCTTTGTCTGAATATTAAATTTTCTTTATTTTTCTCTGTCTGTAGGGTGAATCTGTGAAATATTTTCTGGACAGTTTGGACAGGATTGGACAGCTGGTAATGCATTTTTTTTTGTTTCCTCACAAAAACCTCTGAAGTTAATTCCACTGATGTTGATTATTTTAACATTGACATTTAAACAAAGTCATTCAATTTATTATTCAGAACCTACCTATAGAACTGTCTGTATTGCTGCATAAATTTGACCTAAAACATCATCAGATTGTCTACGTTTAGGACTTGTGTGACAAAGTGACCCAAAGCAAATAAATGACAAACATATTTGACTTAATCATGTATACTTCACAACATCACAAAGGAATTCAAGGCAACTTTTAAGCAACTGAAGGCCTCTCACATTTGTTAATGTTCATGAGTCCACCATCAGGAGAACACTGAACAACAATGGTGTGCATGGCAGGGTTGCAAAGGAAAGCCTCTGCTGTCCAAAAAGATTGCTACCCTTCTTTTTTTTTAATAATTTTTTATTTCTTTATTTTTTGCCCATTTTTATCCCCTTCCCAATGTGGTAGTAGCCAGTTAGCCAATCCCCTCCGTTAGGACTCTTCCCATCACTTTGCACTGTCCCTGACTCTAGGAGGGTGAAGTCAAGCACAAGCCTCTTCCGCTGCGTGTGATACAACCACCACCTCTTTTCTAACTACCGCTGATAAACCGTCACTGTGGAGCCAAAGCGCCCGGAGGAAAGCGCAGGATTCACAGCTCTGGGAATCAGTAGACACCTGAGACGGCGGACATTGTAATGTGAGAGTGATAGGGAGAGAGAGCGCCATCTACCCACCCAGAGAGAGCACTGCCAATTGTTGCTCTCTTGGGCCCCGACTGTTGATGGCAAACAGCAGGATTCAAACTCGAGGTCCTCTGGTCAATCAATCAATCAATCAAAATGTATTTATATAGCGCTTTTTACAACGGACGTTGTCACAAAGCAGCTTTACATAATTAGTATCAGACAATTTGATTCTAAGCCCGATGTGAGCAAGCCAAAGGCAACAGGGGCAAGGGAAAACTCCCTCAAGGCTGGAGGAACCAGACTCACAAAGGGGATCCATCCTCCTCTGATCAAACTACTGATAGAGATTTACATCATAAGTTAAGTCTGACATTGTGCTATAATGTAAAACAATAATGATAATAACAATAGTGATCATTGCATCCATATCAGGTATCATATTTAAAATGTAGTAGCATTAGAGCTTCAATCCGATCATTGTTAGTAGTAGATGTAAGTGTGCAGCAGGTCTGGTGTCAACCGCAGGAAAACCCACTCCGGAGCAGAAGGAATTGACAGTACACAGTAGGTGTAGCAGCGCGGGTGGTCAGTTGCGGACTGCAGCAGAATTCAGCCATTGATTACCTTCAGTGGCCATTTCCTCAGAAAAGAGAGAAGAAAACAAACAGCAAACAGAAACAATTAGGCTGAGTGCAGTAAAAAACATATGTGAATGTTTGCATTCAGATGGAATCTGATCTGACTGGAAGGAAGAAAACTAGAGGGAATATAGATATTAGAGCGTCATCAGAACAGACAGGTATCCATCCATATCGCCATCATCAACCTCCAGCATGTTGGCACAATATCGCAGAGTATCTGAGATTTCCGCAATTCCCCATGTTCATGAAGTCCTGTAACGACAATAACTGGAAAGGAGAGGTTAATTACAAAAAGCTACACTGGTTATAGTGTCAGCGTCTTAGCCTGCTGAGCCACTTGGGACCCCACTTGAAAGGCTTTTAAACTCTGAATTGAACATCTGTGGGCCTGATTTGCAGCCGTGACCTGGTGGTAGGTTATCTGGTCTTGTGACTGACACGTCATGGCTGAAGTGTCCTTGAGCAAGGCACCTAACCCCCAACTGCTCCCTGGGCACCTTGAATAAGGCCGGTGTGTGTTTTTTTCCCCACTGTGGGACTAATAAGTGATTCTATGATAAAATATCAATCTCAATCTGTACATTTAAAAAAAACATCTGCTAATGTTTTGTGACGTTTATCTGATCTTTTTGTTTTCTTTTCATTGACAGAACTACTTGCCAACTCAGCAGGACATTCTGCTGGCGCGGAAGCCCACCAAGGGCATCCACGAGTATGACTTTGAGATCAAGAATGTTCCGTTCAAGATGGTGGACGTGGGTGGGCAGCGGTCAGAGCGGCGCCGGTGGTTCGAGTGCTTTGACTGTGTCACTTCTGTCCTCTTCCTCGTCTCGTCGAGCGAGTTTGATCAGGTTCTTATGGAGGACCGTCAGACCAACAGGCTCATGGAGTCTCTCAGCATATTCGAGACCATCGTCAACAACCGCGTCTTTTCGAACGCGTCGATCATTCTCTTTCTTAATAAGATGGACCTGCTGGAAGAGAAAGTTAAGATCGTGTCTATTAAAGACTATTTTGACGATTACACAGAAGACCCCCACAATCTGTCTGAAGTGCAGAAGTTCCTAGTGGAGTGCTTCCGCAGCAAACGCCGTGAGCAGCAGAAACCCCTGTACTATCACTTCACCACTGCCATCAACACGGAGAACATCCGACTCGTCTTCCGTGATGTCAAGGATACAATCTTGCACGAAAATTTGAAGCAGCTCATGTTGCAATGAGCAAAGTCCTTTAAGATCTTCAGCTTCTGTTTCCCAGGAAGCCTGACTCGCTATAAGCCCTGAAATTAAAACTAGGTTTTGCCACTGACTGCTTCACCCACTGAGCTCCCGTACAGAATCCCTTTAAAGTTTGGCAGGACTGCGTTTTTGCCACACGGTTCTTTTTACTCCTTTTGTAACAACTTTTTTTTTCCATCTGTTTTATTGTGGTTCTCATTTTCAGATTGAGTTTTAATTTAGATTTTTATCTGTATGTGCCATCAGACACACAGGTGCTCTTACCTAACCACAGCTGTTTGAATATAAACTCTCGTTGATATCCTGTGGATCGGTAGGTGTGTGTTATCTGACACAAGTCTAACGATGCTGTATTGGTCGTTTATCCAAAGAAATTAGGGGGATGTTCAGAAAAGCAGGCCCCGTGTGGCTCAGCGTGTTAAGACGCTGACACTATGGTCAGAGGATCGAGAGTTTGAATCCTGGTCACGCTGTTTTGCCATCGACAACCGGGGTCCGAGAGAGCAAAATTTGGCTGTGCGGGTGTTGCCGCTCTCTCCCCATCGCTTTCAGTGTCCGCTGGCCAGTGTTAATTGCGTTAACGATAATTATGACAAAAAATATTCATTGACAACCATTTTTTCACAACGAAAACGAGACGAGAACTAAGTAAAAACTAATATTTAAAAACTAAAAATATGACAAAGTATTTCACTTTTCGTCAACAAATAAAAACCAAACAAAAATGTCACAGAAGGATAAAAATAATATATTTGTCAGGCCTCACAATCCTGTGTGCCTGCATCTCTCTCCTTCTAACTCGCTCGTTCGCTCCCTCATCTGCTCGTCTCTCTCTCTCTCTCTCTCTCTCTCTCTCTCTCTCTCTCTCTCACACACACACACGTGCGCTCACTCCTCGCTATCTCTATTGGTTCAGCTCTCATTTTGTCACTCCCTACTACAACTCCCATCAGCCCTTGCTCTTCATATCTCCCGTTATGTTCTCAGACACCAACCCAACTACACTTCCCAGAATCCCCTGTTCTAGGTCACGTTAATACCAAATTGTATTTACATACAACGTTTTGTCACGTAAAAGTTAAATAAACGCAAAATGTTTTGGAAAAAGAAAATTGGGCCAGCTTTCTTCCACAATATCTGATTTCAATGTGTTATTAAATGTAACAAAAATGAAAGACTGTTTTATTAAAATAGCAATAAGCCATCTAAAATATCTCTAATTTAAGATAGTATAACTGAAAAATACAACTAAAGTTATATTAAATATTTTAAACATTTAATTGTCTAAAACTAGACTAAAATGTTTTCAGTTTTTGTCGATTAAAGCTAACAACAACTAAATGACTAAAATGTGACTAAAACTAATATACATTTTAGTCAGAAGACTAAGACTAAAACGAAATCAAAAATCACCTGTCAAAATTAACACTGCTGCTGGCTCACGCTTCTACTGATTGGTCCATCCATGATTGTGCTTGTTTCACCCTTCCTGAGTCGGGGACATTGCAAAGTGATGGAGAGGCCAAATGGGATGGGTTAATTGGCCACTACTACATTGGGAGTGTAAAAATGGGCAAACATACTAGAAAAATTAGGATTTGTAAGATTTGATGTTGAGCATTGTTTAATAGGAATATGGGACGGGTCCTGCTGCTCTTTTCCTATTGGTCAGGTTTGACTTTGGGCTTAAGTAACATGGCTAAACCACTGCTTTGGTAAAGACCCCCCAGCTCAGCTACAGTGTAAACTCAATTTGATGTTGTTGTATGTCCTTTTCATCAGAGTTTTGGAGATGTTAAAGAAAGATGGTTGGTAAAATAGCCCATTTTGGTTGTGGGTATACCAAACAATATTTTGTGAAACAGATTTTATTTGATTTTTATGTACCGTAGTGACTGGTGGACTGAACAGTTAGTTTGTTTTTTTTGAGCATCTGGCTTTCATATTTGTGGAACAGGTATGGACATGTCGTCACAGAGCTGAGCAGCTGAACTACGTATTCAGAGGCAGTCAACATGCTAACTGACTGTAAGCTTGGTTAACGTCTGAGACTCAGGGCTATAAACATACATTGTAGACATGTAATCAGCGTTCATGATTGGATATGATAAAAACAAAACCGAAAGAACAGCCACTTTCAGAACAGGTGAAAATGGCAGTCTCCCTGTTAAGGTACCTGTGTATGTAGAGCTTTATTCTAAAAAGGGAAAGAGTCTTAAACAGAATGTTGTTCAGGTCCCTTCTGGCAGTTTTTTGCTTTAATATTTCCGTTTAAGGTGAAGTGTGACCTGCATCATCTATAAAGCCTCTGTGGTTTATATATTAATTTACAATCGTTAGATAAATATATGTACATATGCATTTATCAGAAGCCAAAATGGCCTTATGTCTTTATTTCTGTCTCTCTGTCTGTTTCTCTCACCTCAGGGTTTGTGGTGTTTTTTATTTTGGAGAGGAAGAAGAATTTTGTTTCAAATGTAGACGTTCAGCTTTTTTCTCAAATTGCCATTTCCGACACAACCTTTCACATTATAATTAAAAGATCTGAGCTATTTCACAGAGCAGGTTTTCTCAGCTCCTCCACCAGTTTTAGGTGAAAACTGTCCCGTGACGATGTGCTTTGTGGCTAAGCTGAGAAATCTTGCTTCGTGAAGGAACTTATGAGTGTAAATATAAGAAATATATGTACAACCCATAAGGTATGTATGTAGTATATGTGGTTTAAGCCTTACTGTAATTCTGAATTTTACAAAAACTGTCATTACATTACTGTAACCTCACTTATGGTGTTGAACTGATCTTTCCTGAAGACTTGCGCTGGGGTCTTTGTTCATACTCCACAAAAGAATGTGCCCACACTTCTCAGTTCTGTTCTTTGTGTACAGTATCGATCTCATTCTTTCCAATCACTTTTGTATAACTCCTTTGGTCCATTAAATCTAACTGTTTTACAGAGAATTGAGTTGTCTTTGACTTTAGATTTATAGATGTGAACAAGTTTGTTTATCCTGTTTTCTCAGAAATAATTTGTAATTGGCGTCCTTGCCAATCAATATGGAATAAAATATTATATACGGTGGAACCTCAGTTATTATTGGCCATGGTTATCATACAATTTGGTTATTGTCAAATTTTTTAGGGATTTTTAATTTTGTCCCAGTTATTGTTCATTCGCCCGGTTTTCATTGGCGTACCCACTTTTTGCTAATTTTGCAAAAACAAAGCATCCACCCAAGCATTCATCATTCATTCTGACTTTATCATTGATAACGTTCAAAACAAATTAAAACACTTCAAACTAAAGTGACGATGTGCAGTGCAGGAAAACTGGTGCGAAAACATAGCAGCCGAGAATGAGTGCACAAAACAAAGGCTGCCGGCTGGATTAATTATGAGAACCGAGGTTCCGCTGTATTAATAAAAGTAAGTCTTTGCTTATGGTTTATGATTAAGCAGAATATTAAAAATAAATTGACAATCTATTGGATTCTTAACATCTTTTACATATCCCAATTAAAAAAAAAGGTACAACCGGAACAAGCATTATTCAACCACGTTACTTATTTTGCAGTATCGACCTATAACCATCACTCTTATCCGGTACCATTACCTAATAGTTCTAGCTCATACATCTTACCACATGCACTATGACACAGACATGCCTCGACATATCCCTAGAAACTAAAACATTGTATACTGTATTGTACTTTCTCCATCCCTTTATTTCTGATTCTCCTCTCTCCTTTTCTGTCATTTTCTTCTCCCTCCCTTCTATATGTTTTGTAGTCACTGATTGTTAACCTGTTTCTGACACTTGGCCTGATGCAGCACAGTAGCCCCAAAACATTACCAAGTCTTCTCTATGTTTTTATGTTAGTCTTTGAGTCTTCCATGGAGTGCACTCATTCAAAAAGTGACGGATGGTGCAATCAGACACTGATGTGTCTCGACTTTGGAGTTCAGTTTGTATCTGTGGAAGTTTTCCTTGGCTCTTTGTCTAACATTTGCTCGATCCTTCCACTCAATCTGGGCTTGATTTTTCTCTGGCGTCTGGATCCAGAGATGTAGGCGACAGTCCCGTGCACCTTAAACATCTTGGGAATGTTTGCAACTGTGTTCATGGGAGTCTGAAGCAGCTTTGAGATTGTCTTAAACCCTTTACCTTTAACATGTTTATAATTTTCTTTCTGATCTCAGACAGCTCTTCCTGTTTGTTTACATTTAGAGTAGTGTATGTTATACCAAACAGCAGAGTGACTACCTGTGTCTATTTAAATAGACTGAATGACCAATAAACCAATTTATAAGGTTTTTCCCCTAGAGGTACCAAAAAATCTGTAGACCATTGTAGAATGTTTTAGAATAAGCAATAATGAATCTCTCTAATAATCATTATCATCATCATAAAAATAATCATAATTTATTATTATTTTATATTTTTATTTTTTTATTGTTATTGACATTTTTTATTATTGACATCAAAGATATATATGGGAATTCTGTTTGTCATCACTTTTCAGGAGGAAAGTACATTTTTCAAATAACGTCTAAATTGTCCATGTCTGTTTTTTAATCAAAATTATTTTTTTGTAACTATTAAACTAATATGCTATTTTCAGTGAAGAAATACGTAGTCAAAATACTTTTCATTTAAAATCACCATAACTTCAGACTTTCTCGAACTTTTATTTTGAAAAAAATTACAGCGACCGTTTAACATTTATTCGCGTACACAGGCAACGTTTACCTGCTGGATACAGTACTGTATTGTGTCTAAAAGTCGTTTTTAACAGGTGAACATTGTCCAGTGTAATTTAATATCGCATTTGTAGAGACAAACGTTTTTTAAACGTTTACTAATGACGGGCGTGTCCAGTTTGAGGTTTATATATGACATATTTTTAAGTATGGAGGGACTTTAGGTTTGAAATGAGCCCTCGGCTGTGCAGTCTGTTAGGTTTTATCTGTTGTAGGAGCCCCCTGTGACCGGACATGAACGCTCTGCCGGACGTGAAGGAAGAAGAGTCTGTACTTTTCCTGCGTAGCTGTAAGTGAGTCTCTAGACGTTTGATTAGACTCGCGAGACCTTTGCGTATAAATGCTGCGTTGTTACAGCTCGTGTTCGCCACATCTCCACGATGTTTCACTTTGTATATATAGAACAATGCTATTGGAGCTTCAGGAGAATCACTTTTATGATGAATGAAGTCTTCAGTGTCACCACTGATTCGTTTCCAGTGTTGCCCTCCTTAACCCAGACCCAGTTCATCTTAAAAGAAAATTAAGATGATTAATTATGATGTCTGACATGTTACTTTGTTAAAGATGTGTAATGTTACATACATGTTACATCATTAAAGATCTGTAATGTTACAGTGAGGAAAATAAGTATTTGAACACTCTGCGAATTTGCAAGTTCTCCCACTTAGAAATCATGCGGGGGTCTGAAATGTTAATCTTAGGTGCATGTCCACTGTGAGAGACAATCTAAAAGAAAAAATCTGGAAATCACAATGTATGATTTTTTAATAATTTATTTGTGTTTTACTGCTGTGAATAAGTATTTGAACACCCACCAATCAGTAAACATTTTGGCCCTCAAAGAACGCCTGTTAGTCCGCCTCTAAAAAGTCCACCTCCACTCCACTTATTATTCTAAATGAGAAGCACCTGTTTGAGGTCGATAGCTGCATAAAGACACCTGCCCCCCCCACACACAATCAGTAAGACTCCCAACTACTAACCAAAGAGCTGTCCAAAGACATCAGAGACAAGATTGTAAACCTTCTCAAGGCTGAAAAGGGCTACGGGGC
>BRDA01006666.1:7984-19844 GCA_036984385.1 Crenuchus spilurus
GTCTGTATCTGCAGTCCAAATCAAACAGCGCTTTAGAGAACACTGCCAAAAGATACACACATTTGCTGCACAAATGCTGCACATTTCAAGCCTGGAGTATCCAAAATGACTGCAGATATGAAAAAAAGAACACAAAGCTCATATGAGCTTTACTGCATATTTTTAATCAACCCACATCATGGAATCACAAATTTCCCTTACATCTGCTGGGGCTTGACAAATATCAGCATTTTGTTATAGATACTGCAAGTATAGATACTGATTTACAAGTTATAGATACTGATTTAAACAGATTAAAATTCCCAACAGCCAATATTATAAGCCGAAACAATCTTATTTATATTTTGGATGATTTACTTCTAGATGCAGTGGCCACCAAATATTTATGTTTTTTAGAGATATTTTCACTTGCACAGATTAAGCCATAGGTCATCAGTACTGTTAATGTAGCTACATAACTGATGCATATAATCTGGAGACTGGTCTGTCTCCACTTTTAACTTTTAATGTTATTTGATAATGTCGACCTGACTTTACATTGTGTGACAATTTCATTATCAGTGGACCAGTAGAAATGCTGAAAGTGTCACATTGTCTGACCTTAAAAGTTAACAACATTTCTTAACATGTCCTCTAAAGTTACTATTTTGGACAGTGATGGTCAAGGTTTTGTTCTGATGGTCATTCAGCCTACAGCTACAGCAGTTTAGCCCCACCTGTTCAGCCTACAGCAGTTTAGCCCCACCCATTCTGCCTAGAGCAGTTTAGCCTCACCCGTTCAACCTACAGCAGTTTAGCTCTCCCCCAACAACTAGTCTTCTGACAGTAGCTGTGTATAAAATTACACTGCGGCCCAGAAACACTGTGCTGAGGTACAGCATTAAGTCTCAAGTTTATTTGTGAAAGGAATTAAGATAGTTTGAAAGTTAAACTGCTTTAGGGTTTGTAATATAGGATAGAAGTGATTTCTCTATGCTTTTAAGAGTTCAGGAGTTTTTTTTCATCAGAATGTGATGACATGATAAATTAGTAAAAGTAAATATTGTTCTTGCCCTGTTTGGGTCCTGCTGGTTTGAAATGTTTTACACTGTCTGGCAGCTGTAATTACATGAAGAAAGTGCAGAAATATCCCAGGCTCTTACAATGTGATGTTTTGTTATCAAAAATAATATTTGTAAAGCCTCACACAGTAAAAACACAAACAGATTATTGTTAGATTTCATGACACTGGAAACATTATTTGTAATTAAAATGATATTCTGTTTAGGCTAATTTTTAGTTTATTGTGAAATGCCTTGTTTTAAGACCAATTTTTCTGTTTATTTTTTTCATAATGTTTTGAAGACTTTGTGCTGTGGGTTAGGAATTAAGTCCCTCCTAATGTACAGAAAGTATTCTGATATTCCTTTATTCACCTGTTTTATGTCCTGTCTTTGCATATTAAAGAGCCTGTATTGTGGAAAAGCAGATTTTCCAGACTAAGATAATATAAGTGTGCAGTGAGAGGACACAGCTGCTAAATCGGTCACATAGAGGCTGATGCTGCTGTCAGGCAGTGATCTGAACTGGAAAATGAATGGCGTTTTCCATTAATCTCCATGATGAGTCTTGCCCTCTCTTGTGCGCTCTCCCTCGAAACTTGTGTCTGACTTTTCCGTAATCTGTTGAAGTTTCAGCGACAGGCGGCTAATCCCTCCGATTGACTGCAGCCACCGTTGATGGAGGAAAGTGAAAATGAGAGTTGTCACTTTCACGGCTGAGCTTTGATGAGGCAGCAGGGCAGCTCTTTTGCAGCTTATCGAAGCTGCTAATTTTTAATTTGTTATTATCAAGCTTGCTCGGCTGAAGGGCAGAACCTGAAGGGGCTCCAAAACAGATCACGTGACATCAAACAGTGTGTTAATGTAATAAAAACATCACTTTCTACATGAACAGGACAAAAATAAATTAAAATCCCACCAGCTGCTTTATTAGAAATGCAATGTATGTCTATGGCGAGAGAGGGGTTTCTGATAATGTGGAGAGTGGGTGGAGCTACATGTGAGGGAATTTTCCTAGAATCATACATGCAAGGCAGCCATTTAGCTTTATTTTTAGGACATGTATCTAATTCACTGTTCCTCCACGTCTCTTTTGCAGGATCTGGATGATATTGAAGATGAGAATGAGCAGCTGAAGCAGGAGAATAAAACCTTGCTGAAAGTGGTGGGTCAGCTGACAAGGTAGACCAGAGCAGGAGGTTACTTTAGACTCCCAAAAATCTTTCCCAAGAACACAGGCTTCATTCTACTTTGGCATGTTCTGCCTGTCCATCTTTCTGTCCATGATGATGTTGCATTTTTTTTTTTTTTTTTTTTTTTGGAAGAGGAATGCTGCATTTTGGTGTGGGGAAAGCGTATGATCTCTACAAATGCTCGGAGATGTCTCCAGGCTATAATGACATATTTAATGTAAATGTTTGTGTACAGCATTCAGATTGTTTCAATGAACTATAACAAAAAAAAATCACTGCATAAATTAAATGTACTGTACCCATCACCCCCCTCCCATGCCCACTTCCTGTTCTGCCTTAGCTGAAAAGAGCCCTAACATTCAAACAGTCTCTTAAACCAACATGATGTTTGTTGTGTTCATGTTTGACACTTTGGCATTGAATTAGACTCAAAACAAGACAAAAATGTAAAGACATTGGCTGTATGATGGAGTCAGTCATCATGACCAAAATCAAAAGGTAATAGGTTCTTCTTCTGGCCAAAGTGGGTGTAATACTCTAGACATTACATTGCTATCTCTGAAATGCATTACTTCCATTTCTCCCCTGAAAATCTAACAAGGCCTGGTGCTTTTCCTTGCGAAATGTCAATGCTAGCCCTTCTCTATCTATCTGTATTACCTTTTAAAGGGCCCATATCCTACATTTTATGTTTTCCCCTTAAGCACACTTACATTTATGTGAGTTTGTGCATCAAGAACAGCAACAGTTATTTTTTTAATTGTCCATTTTCCCAACCTTACAATTAAACAGGCTATTTTTGTTATGTTCTCTTTTATGATTGGCATTTAGGTACTGTGCCTTATTTATAAAGCATTCCAAAGTGAAGCATTTTAATGTGAATGGGTGAAGCAAAACTGCTGCAATCAGGTATATGTCACAGAGATTGTAACATCAACCAAAAACATTCCTAACAGGCCGATTTCAATTTAGTTTTCTACATAGTACTGACTGTAGGGTGAATGGTACATTTTGAATTTTTGACAAAGTTTACATATTAAATAAACCTCATTTATTTAAAACAAAAGAGAGGAATGTCTTTTCCAGGATATGGGTCCTTTTAAAGAAATAGTCTGCAAAAAACTAAATCATAATACTTTGCCCTAAGGATGGAAAATATGGCAGTATTTATTGTAATAAAAAATTATAACACATTTTGGGTATAATCAGTACAAGTTTAATTATAAAGGCAGCATGGTGGTTGGTTTTCTTTTTTTTTTTTTTTTTTTTTGCCTGGATTTGGTATCACCATTAAATAAAAATGACCGCTGTTGTAGAAAGTTTATTAAAATCTGATTGATTGGCTTTTTTGCTTGATCTGACAGAAAATTTGAATAATTTCAGATCATAAAAATGCCTTAATAATATTTTACCATATTGCCCACTCCTATTTCCCCCCATGCCCCAAAAGTAATCTACTTGGACATGTTTGATGTCTGAACTATGATTGTTTGGAATTACACTGGAACTATAATGCTAATGTAGTTACAGGGAAGCTTATTAGGATTATCATTATTTTGACTGTTTGCATTTGGGTGACCAGACGTCCTCTTTTTCCTGGACATGTCCTCTTTTTGAGACTTGAAAAACTGTCCGGGCAGAATTTCAGAAACGTCCGGGATGTTGTTTAACTAGAGCTTACATCAAATTTTGAGAAGCATTTCGCTCACAAAGTAGTCTCGCCCCCTCCCTCCTTACTCTGTTCAGTTTGCTTGAGTGAGAAGGGGGCGTGGTGAATTAGCCTAAAACTTTCTGATTGGGCGATCTGACTGTAGAGCTACTGTTATTGGTCGATAGCCTTCTCTGTACACATTTCATTGGTCAGTCTGTACCTCAGTAGTCCTTGTTTATGACAGGTAAAACACATATACCCTCTCGCACCTCAAGCAGCTCTGCCGAAATGTAAAAGTAAGTTCTTGGATTAATTAAAAAAGAAATTCCAATGTTTTCATCTTTGTCTCAATCCATATGAAGTTGAATGCCTGACGTGTAAAGCTGGGACTTATGTGTTTGTGGTGAATAAAGGTGTAAATGACCTACAACAAGCACAGATCAGTTCAGCTAAGCACACACCAGCAGTGAAGGGCGAGAGCTCATTATCTAAAATCAGAGTTTTTAGTAAATGAGTGCAGCAGAGGTGTCTGTGCGTTTCACACAGTTAAGCACCACAAAAGCTACAGGTCAGTGGACTGCACATATAACTTAAGAAAGGTTTTCACAGAGTCCTAAACAGCTAAAAAAAATTCTGAAGTACTCAGACAAAGACGGAATTGTTATACAGCACAGTCATGTCATGGAAATGTATAATTTTGTTTTTGCATATTTGAAATGTAAAATAGTTTAAATAGCTTTTAAGGGCAGTATTTTTTTCTGCATGTTAGTCATTAGGGCCCATAAAGCTCTTTTTCATATACATTTCAGCCATATGCCTAGTGCACAACTTTTTTTAAAATGTCCTTGTATGTGAACATGCAATACATTATACCCTGTACCCATAACCCCTCACCACAACCCTCCCCCTTACACACACTGGGGTTAGATGTCCTCTTTTTCACCATCTCAGATCTGGTCACCCTAGTTTGCATGCCTAAATAATCTATTACCTTATGTTAAGTAGTCTCAAAGACGTGACTGTGCTGTTTCTGGTTCTTTCACTATAAAAACGTAAAGTAATGTGCTGGTCCTAATACGTTTCTCTGTCTTGTTAGCTACGTTAGCCTTTGAGTCTCTTCAGATGACTCTTCAAAGAGAAGCTTCAGATGCAGAAATTGTCTTGTTTATTTGTTTGGGGTAAATGATATTTTTTGTTGTTTTTTGCAGAAGTATTTCTTTATGATGCTAGTTTTCCAAATCTTGTCTTTAGCCGTATGCATTACACACTTCCTGATGAATTGTCCATACATGAATTGTCCGTGTGTTTTCACTTTCTGAAGACAAACTGAACTGTATGTTATAGGTAATGTGGTGATTTTTGTGTCAAATGCATAATTCAGATGTTTACAAGTTTTTTTTTTATTTGCAATATCCTTAGATGTAGCTATTCATTATATGCAGTTAGTGAGATTTTTAGGCTATAGGCTCCTGAGGTGCATTTTAAATAACCAAATCAACTGATGAGGAAGCATTATTAAAAATCTGAAAGTGGACATTGTGTAGACCTCTTGAATTGTTTGGTCATTTTGTGAATCGAAGCTGACTCATCCTGTGATAAACAAAATTGTCAAAAGTGTATTTGTCTACTGAGCATTACTGGAACCTCTGAATTTCAAGTTGGTAAAGTAGCTAAAAAGATAATAGTGCTACATGCTAGCTAACACTGCTGAACAGGACTGCATGCTCTGCAAGTTCAGTACAGGTTTATCTTGGTCAGGTGTGAACAGTTTTTGAGACTTTGAGAGTCTCCAAGTGAGTTCTGCATCCATGATTTGATCATTTAGCAACACTTAGCAACATGACTGCTTCAATTACTTATATCACTTCTATGCGTCAAAATGCTGTAATTGACTACTTCAGTGTTTGGATTTTAAAAATTAAATAAAACATGAATCTATTGCCAAACCACACAGAAACATGACGTGTAACCGCACCATCGATTCACAGTTCAGTTGGAACAGTAATGAGCTCCTCCCCCAGCCCAGGAAAATCCCAAAATCTGTTCTGGATCAGAGTCATGTTTTTTTAGAATGAAAGCAGTCTAAGGCTACGTTCACTTTACAAGCCTCCTTACTCAATTCCGATTTTTTGCTCAGATTGGATTGGATCATAACTATATTGACGGTTCACATTCATAAAAGTAAGTGAACTGAATCTATTTGTAATGTGAACCAATCTGTCTCTGACACGTCATGCACCTTGATGCACCAAAAACAAAAAGTCACACATTTGTACAGGGTTGCCAGGTTTGCAAAAATATAGTCACTGGTAAAACTTCAGAGTTGGTGGTTTGTAGGGTTTTTGCACTAAATAAAAGAAGACATTGAATGAGAAAGTAAGATTTGAAGAATTTCGTTTTAAAGTTCATTGAAATGTATGTGTCAATTTAGATTTTGGGCTAGTTTCTGTTTGTGTAGTGTGACTTTTGTTACAAAATTGGAAGGATTTGTATTTGAGACAATTGATTTTTAGTTAAACTGGTAAAACAGATGTGTTAGTAGCTGATGTGTGATGGTGTTTTGCTCAAAAGGACAGTAAACAGGTGGTGGACTGTACATGATCAGGTGAAGGTGAATAAATGCCAGCTGACTGCTTTTGCTGTTTTTACAGCTAAGTGAGTATACAAGACAGTCCAATGCTGGCTCACCCACTACACACGTGTACAGCAAAAAGAGACATGGAATCTGATCTGACAGTCACATTCAAGTCACATGTCTACAGATTGAATACATATCTGATCTAGAACCACATATGAAAGTGACTCAAATCTGATTTGAAAAGATGGGACTTGACACGTCTTCACAATCCTGAAAACATTAGATCTGAGCCATATTAAAGCACAAGTTCAGATTGAAGTCACTTCAGCCTGATAACATTTTGCTCAAAATTGGATGAGCAGTGTTAGCTTAGCTTGTAACTTGTATGCACCAACAGTTGTATTCTGATTTTGTAAAGATGTTGTATTTCAGAGTGATATTCAAGCGAATACTGTACAGATTAAAAACATTTTTGTTTACACAGTGAGACAGCAGATTTCTGAAATAGCTGTTCATTTTTCCACGATAAATAGCTCAGACCCTGAGCTTTGAGAATGTAGCCGACTATGAAACGATGCACAACCTTGGAGGTCCATCGCATTAGAGCAGCACATCATCCTGCCGTTAGCTTTTCTGCTCCCCATTTCTGGGTTTCATATCCACATAAACATAACACTAGTAATGCTCAACACATGCTGTGGAAAAAGTCTAATGAGGGGAAAAAAGGTTTGTTTTTGGAAGGAGAGAATTTACATCTCTATATCTCTCTCCCTCTGTCTTCCTTCTCTCATTCTTTTATGTAATGCATGTACAGAAGATGAAGTCATTTAATAAAAATGTTATCTCTCTGCGAGCTTTTGTTTATTAATTATAAATCGGATGCAGGAATATGGAGCACTCAGTGGAACATTTTATTCCTTGAATGTTGCTCTTTGAGGTCTCAGGAGACCTATAGGAAAAATATCACTGGGCATAAAGTTGAAGTGATACAGTCCAGTGAAAAACAAAGTACTCCCTCTTTGAATTTTATGGTTTTGTGTCTTAGGTCTTAATTTTAAAAAGTCTTTAGAAGTTCTTAAAATGATGTAAATACAACTTCAGATGAACACAACAGATTCTATCATGTAATTATTTAACAAAATATATGCCAAAATGCAGAAGTAGTGTATGAAAAATTAACCACACCCTTACTGCTTCCATAAGAATGGAGAAGGCAAGTAGCTGTCAGGCACTGCTATTCAAATGCTTTATTATTTGAGCATCAGAAAGGTGATATTCTGGACTTGTTTTGCAGCCACAGGACCTGAACAACTTACTGTTGTTGAGTCGACCATTAGCTCCTCTGTATACCAAAGTATTTTAGAGTTAACCATCTATCCAACACTGGGCAATGCAACAGGACAATGATCCCAAGCAGACCAGCAAATCGTCTGCAAATGGCTGAAAAAGAAAATAAGGTGTCTCAATGGCCCACTTATCAAAGTCCAGATCTCAAACCAATCAAAATGCTGTGGGGGCACTTAGAGAGCTGAGCATAAAGGAATGTCCACAAACCTCAATGAACTGAAGCATCGTTGTAAAGAACAGTGAGCCAAAATACCTTCAGAACAATGTGAGAGGCCGGGAAAGTCAAGCTGTTGATTCATGTGTACTTAGTTTTCCATTGCTTCTCCATTTTGGCTTGTTTTTTACTGAATAATAACAAGGTGGAATTTGTTGTGTGTTCATCTGAGGTTGTATTTGGCTCAATTTCAGACCTTCTAAGGGCCAGATAATTTTTTAATTTAACATGAATGTACATTGTTTTTCACATTACGTCATTCACAGCATCAGAACTGAGACTCGTATGTCCTGGTTGAGAAATGGATTGAGGTCACATTGAGATCTGTAGTAAACATGAATGTTATTAACTGTGCATATCTGAATGCAATGTGAGACTTTATTCAAATCTAAATTAAAGCTAAAGAAGAGACATAAGATCAGTTTTTTTCTCAGTTGAAAGTTTTTATTAGAGCTGAAACTTCAGCTCAAGTTTCATTTGTACTTAGATCTGATCACACTGTTGTCTACGACAAACTACTCTGGTGTTAATGAGATTTATCTTTCCCTGTATCTGCATGATGTATCTCCTCATTGGTGATTTCAAAATTTCTGTGGCTTTTTGTGCTATGCGCAGGTCAAGTTTGACATTGACATTGGGAATGTTTTGTAGTGTTCTGTTCATTCATCCCAGTTCTAAAACTAGATCTAGTGGTGACAATGTCAGAAACAGAATCACACTGCTTTCAAGAGCTAATAAAGGGCACTTGAGCAATAATGGCAGTTTCCAAAATTTACACCTCTATAATACTCCCCTGTCCTCACCAAACAACAAAACACGAATATACTTCAAAACACTAACACAAGAAGACAAGACCTTTAAAATTACATCTAGTATGAAAATAAACAATAAAACTCAACTGGGCAAAATTTGAGCAATGTTCTCTTCTTAGCCCTATGTATATAAGCTACTAAAATCTACCTATGACATATGTGGGCATCCTAAAGTTTTACTAATACATATATAGCAGTTGTGAAAGCAGCCAGTAATATGCTTTATTTCACTGAAGACAGAGGTTCAAGAAATTATGTTAAGATTAAATATCTTGTGTTAAACATTTGCCTCCAGAATGTATAACAAACAAAAAGTAAATAAATAAATAAAAACAATTGTTGTATTGTGTTATGTTGTCTCATTTGTCTTGCAAATATGTCTTAAGATGTGTAACAAACAATACAAGGATGTTTTTTGTTTGTTTTTGTTTTGTTTTAAAATTATCCACATATTGTGTATTGGGGACAGCTTAGGACTGCAGGAAGACCCGGCCAGTAGTTGTACTCTATTCTCCTGTAGATGTACATTTATAATGTGTGAAGCATGTGGTTTTGCATAGTCTTTAAAAAAAATAAAAATTAATGACTGTCCCTGGAAAGAATGTTTTGAAAAGGCAGCATATATTGCTCTAAAATATTTGTACTTTTCAGAGTATAAATAAGCTTTACCAACATCACTGACACAACCCTACATACCATGACAGACTCTGGCTTTTGATAACAGTCTGAATGTTCCTTATTATATTTGCTTTGGAGAATACAGTGTCAGTAATACAGTGTTTTTTTCCATGTCAAGTCATCTAATAATAATTGGTCTGACCACAGTACATGTTTTCACTGTGTGACAGTCCGTCCCAGATGCTTCTGAGCCTAGAGAAATCGACACCACTTCTGGACATGCCTGGACACAAGACTTTTCAGAGTGAAGACTTTTTTGCACAGTCAAGTAGTGATGTGTATGTAATCTGATTGTAGTTCTATACAAAGGTTGCCCCTGTGATTAGATCAGCGATTGGTGAATGATGGTTCTTGCGGTGCTGTCTGAGGGATCACATCACAGATGTGCATGTAACCGCCATTTCATGTCAGCTACAGATTTAAAAGTATGAATCTCTTCAGCAGTTAAGGGGTTAAGTGTTATTTGAGCTGAATCTGTTGTGCCCAAGCTGTAGCTAATCATATGGGAGAGTTTTGCTTGTCCCACCTCAGTTGCTGATGTTTGGGCGGAACTAGTGCAGCAAAGAGCACAGTTTACTTTTGCTCACTCTCTTTCTCGTGTTTGTGCCACAGAGGACGGAGCTGTAGCTCACAGTTAGTCTGGAAAACCACAGTTCATTGTTAAGAGAAAGTAGAACTAGCTAGAGGCTAAAACTATAATCAGTTGATGTACTGAAGTGAGTTAAAGTGCATTATTTTTGTGCTCTAGCAAGCAAAGCTAGCTATGCTAACAGACCGCATGGTCTGATGCAACTGTGAGGGAAATTCCATATGTACAACACATATACACATGTAATGATCTGATATATAATACTCTGTGAATCAGTATGCATAACCATTTGTGATTACATGATCTGTATTGTTTTAGATATTAATCAGTGTTTCATTATTCAAGTTATCAGATAACCTGTTTTAGTTTGCTTAACAAAGCATTAGACTCTGTCTGGGTACATGTTGTTCTGTCCTTAAGAGGCCTTAAGATTACCCAATTCTGGAGAGCAGTTGGAGACTGTTATATCTGCTGACATGTACTTAAATGTGCCAGACGTGACCGGTTGACACCGGGCCAGATTAGGTCATTTTGCCTAACTCTCAGTTTTTAAAGGTTTCACTTCCTCTTTTGTGAATATATCTGGGGTGCGCAAACACCATCAGAGAGCTTCCTCTGCACTGAGCTGAAATTGCCTTAATAAAGATTCTTCATCTTTGAACCTGGGGTGCCCGGCTGATTTCCTTAACAATTTGGCGTCACGAACAGGATCGCACGAGTCTTGGGTGCTCCATTTGGGGAAGATGCGAAGCATCATGGTGAGGCTCTCAAAATTGACTCCATTCTCTTACACTCGGGCGGCCTGAATTGCCGTGCCCTTGAGGAAGAAGAGGTGCTGTCTCCTCCCTCAGAGGGACCTCAGTCCGCTGCGGATCAAACCTAAGGTAAATACCTGTATTTCCTCCTTTGGTGTCAATTCATTTGTTCACAGATATTGGTTTTCTCTTCTATAAATTTAGCAGTATTATTTTAGAAACAATTATATTTTTGCCGCACCCGTTCTCCAATCAGGTAACAGACCGGTGGAATATTGGGGATATTCCTAGGGGCTTGGAGAGCCCAGGGGCGTTGGACGCCAGGTCTTTGCGACGGCTTAGATAATTCTTTGTTATTTCTGGAATAAAATAACACACTCAATGCCGACGGGCTTGACACTTACCGATAATACACTCAACGCCGACGGGCTTGAGAATTACGGTGAGAGTGCACAGAGTCTTTGAGAGCCAATAAATAGCAATAGTATCGCTTTAGTAGGTGAAAGACCTAATGACTTTTGTTGAAGGATACTAGTTTATTGAGCTAGACTGAAGCACAGTGAGCGGCCGGCTGGTCTGTGAAATGAGCTCTGTGGTTGGAGAGGTTGAGCAAATGTTTTAAATATTTTAAGAGTTCAGACTGTGACAAATGAATGCCTAGGAATTTAGGAATACAAAGGAAAAGTTGAGGACACCCCAGTGCGCTGGACGGAGGCGCCACCATCTCGGTACCAGCAAACCAAATGTCTGGACGTGACGCTGGCGCATTCGCCCACCAGCACAGGCTTTCAGCTCTGTGGATAAAGCTCACCACACCTGTATTTTTCTCTTCATATTCACCCTTCTGTTCTTCCTTCTTACCCTTCTGTCTTTTTTTTTTCTTTTTTTTGTTTTTAATATTTTCAAAATGGGGGAGATAGGGAGATTTTGCTGAGTGGGGCAGCAGTTAATATGTAAAATTAAATAAATTAAAAACAAATTTTTTTATGTACTTATCTACATA
>BRDA01006667.1:5421-16078 GCA_036984385.1 Crenuchus spilurus
TATTTACTAATATTTTAATCATTGATGTGATAAAGGGTTTTATTCATAATATCACTTAGTCCTCACTTACATTCACTCCTGATTCACTATAATACTTATTTTGGGAAATAGTGTAGTTACTAATTTTATAATCATTTATGTAAATGAGGAACCGTGTTCTGTATAGGAAAAAAGTTCATCTCGGTGCATCTCTAATGACAAGCCTTGTTTGTTTTACTGCTGATCAGTTTGGCTTACAGCTCAGAAATCCAGAATTTTAAATGATTAATTAATTAATTATTTAAACATGAAATGAAATTCTAATATCTATTTCAACAATATCAACATTCAAATAAAAATATATAAAATATGAGTTTACTTTTTTAACAATTTAATTTATTTACTAGTTGGCTTATAAAACGGATCAGTCTGAGTACATTTCAGTTAAATTTTTTTTATTGTACAGTTTGTATAAATCTGTCCACCAGCTGACAGTTTTTATACACACACAGTATTTATGGGGCTTTACTTACGAGGTGCTGGGTACGCAAACTTTTCAGGATATTTGGTCAGCAGCAAACTTTTTACGTGACTTCTTCCCACACCAGGTGCACCTGCACAAGAAGTAAATGTCCTTAAAATCTTCATACAACAGTTTAAAGGGGACCAGTTACAATGTCTAACAGCTTTGATCCTGTTCACATCCCACAAGTTCAGAACAAAAATCACATCCTGCAGCAGTTTTACAGACACGGAGCTGTTTTATTAAAGAGCCTACAAAGTACATAATACTACCATCACTGTGTGGAGCTCAGTTTATCATCAGAAAGCCTTCAGAAGACCAGAGCTGAGACATGCTCACATGCTTGGAAATGTCCCAAAAAGCTTGCCAAGCTAACTGAAGTGAGCTAAGATACTTTTGTTTGGCATTGACAAGCTAAACTCCTTGCATATGATGTCGTGTATAGATGATGGATGGACCTTCTCAATGTCTTTGTGTGTATGTAAAGATGATGGGAGTGTAAAAACTGTACATGTCTGACTAAAGTGTCTTCTTTAAATAGTTTTCAGCATCTGCTGCACAATGACACACAAAACATCTTACCGATGAGGACCAGGGTCTTTCTGTTGAATGCAGGGAGCTGCACGACTTCTTCGTAAGAAATAACATCCAGCTGATCGAATACTGAAAATAAAGACATAAACGAGGTGAGGTTTAGTGAAGATGAAGTCTTAAAGGTTCATTCACAAACAGAGCAGCGTTACTTACCTGAGCTGTGTTTGGCCAAGTACTTGTCTTTGCATTTCTTCTTTTTGCCAAAAGGACTGCAGGACGGACTGGGCTCACCTGTGCTTTTGCTTTTGCTGGCAACACGCCTGTCGAGGTAAACGTAGAGATAGTAGTGATGAGCAAAAAAACAAACAATGAGGTTTTTAATGACACCGATACCTTTTCCTAGTTCCTGGATATAAAGCAAAACACACACACACACTTACTCACTAGCGGACTAACTAAAACTTTCTTCTCTGTGATAAAATCACAGTAACAACGTCTCAAGTAACTTCTTGCTTTTATAAAACAAACAAAGATAAAACTAAAGTTCAGTTCATAAATGTTATTAAATTATTTTTAATTATTCACATTAAACACTACACAGGAATATTTTAAACAGCTAATTGTTGCTAGGCAACATGAGGACAATCTACATCATCTGTTATCAGTCTAATACAACACACACACACACACACACACACACTCACACACACAGAGAGAGGATTTATTATATAGGATTTAAGTGATTTTGTGCTTTGTTGGTTTGTCTGCTGGGATGTTAAACATACTCAGTGTTTAATATTTACTGTTAATTGCAGTTTTGTCTTTGAACACATTTGGAGGTAAAAACACATTTAGCATATTTAATGAAATTGTTATTTATTATGTTCTGTTTCAGACAACGGATGTCATTTCGGTGCACCCCTATTAGAAATCCGTACCATTCCTGAAGTTCTGGGGAAGGGAGGAGCCCTGCAAAGTCTTTGGCTGAACTGTCCACCCTGCCCTGCCACCAGTTTGGATCTCTCTTATTGATGATCTGAATGATGTCGCCTGTCTGGAATTTAAGCCCAGCCTCTCTGCAAGGAATGAGGTCATCTTTGGTGGGGTCGTAGTCAAACTGAGCCCTCATGTACATCTGCAAGAAGGAAAACAGCAGCTGCAGAACATTCCAAACACGACTGGCACGGTTACTGCCCGCTTACTGTACTGAGTGGGTTAAAGTGTGAAGTATTAATGCACTTGTGATGTAGTCAGTAACAAGCTAATTTATTAAATGTAACACAAATGATCAACAAAAAATATTTTACAACTATACAACAGATTAAAAGGCTCATTACACAGAACATAAAAGAGTGAACATGCAAAGGAAGACAACTGCTGTAAGGAAAGACCTCACTAGAGTTGCCAAGTTTGCCGTTTTCCCACCAAATTGGGCTATTTTGTAAATGCATTGTTAAACATTTGGATGTTGGGTTTTTAGGCAAATTTCAAAACTGACCTCATCTGCCAGAAAGCACTTATGGGTAGAAAAAGAAAACGGTCTGTATAATTCAGGCATTAAAGACCTGATTAAGCCACCAACAGCTAAGCATTAAAGAAAGATCAATTACACCATCAATTAAACCTCTGTATTTGGACACTTTTGTTATGGGATACTTTCAGCTTCTGAGGGCCAAATTTGAAGCAGACGTTGTTCTGGAGAATTTTTCTGGACCTGGCAACTCTTTATCTTACTAGGAACAGTAACATTTTGTCAGAAAGAGATCTGTGACATCTCGTTAGTCTATTCCTTTAACAACGGCACTGACACAGCACTGAAAACTCCACTGCACCTTTAAAGATCTGCATTCTCAAACTGTTGGGCTTCTTACAACAACTACATGAAATAAACACAAAATGTTGACGTTTTTGGTGTGTAAAAAATTTCCTTTGAAATAACATTTTTTTTTAGTTTCCTAGAAATAATTTCTGCACGGCACTAAAGGGACATTATGTAGGTTCATCTTGCAATTCTGATTTCTGCCACAAGAGGTCACTGATCAGCAGGACAGAGTGAGTGCTCAGTTCTGTTTGACGGGGACTTATTCAAACGTCAGTAAAGGACTGCAACCAAACATCAATGGGTTTTTTTTTTCAGAAGATAAGACACAACATTGAGATTTAATCAAAACCTTTACCTGCCAGTACAAAAGTCTGCAAATAAGAACATGACTACAAAGAAGAGGGTCTCAGCTTTCATATGACTCCTCCCTTTTATACGCATCTTAAATAAGAAAGTAAATAATTTCTAAATGTAAGGAATAAACTCCAGTTTACGAAGTCAACCTGGATTGAAAACAGATGCCATAGCCACCAGTAAGTGGAGGAGACTGGATATTATGTGACTGACAGAGGATGCAGGAGCTTACTGATGTCAAACGAGTCAGAAAACATGAAAAATAAAACGACAAAGGAAAAGATACCATGGGTACCGTTTTTAGTACAGATGGGAAAGGAAAAGTAGTGATCACTACTAAATCTCTAAAATGAGCTGCGTCTGTATGCTAATGGAGTACAAACATAAAACAGAGGAAAGAGAAAAGTACATCCAGTGTGAAATGTGTGTTTTTATTTTACCACCAATGTAGTGGTAGCCAATTAATCCACCCATCCAATAGGACTCTCCCAATCACCTGTAATGTCTCTGACTCGAGGAGGGTGAAGACTAGCACAGCCTCCTTTGATAAATGTGAAGTCAAGCTCCGCCTCTTTTCCACCTGCTGCTGATACATCATCACTGGGCAGCCAACATGCTCGGAGGATCCCCAGCTCTGATACATCAGCTAACAGACACCTGAGCCAGCAGACATTGCATGGTAGTAGTGATGGGCAGCCCAGCGAGAGCACGGCCAATTTTGCTCTCTCAGGGCCCGGCTGTCGATGCTCCAAACTCACGATCCTCTGATCATAGTGTCAGCGGCTTAGTCAGCTGAGAAATGTGCTTTTAAAAAGCAGGCCACACCAGATGAAGACGTCATACAGCATCTATATGTTATGCTAACAAATGAGACTACTGCCATCATCTGCCACGATCACACTGATACACAACGTCTGTCTCACATCCACGAGTGTGTTTACATGCACTTCATTATCTGATTTCTGCAGGCATCCGATTATTCAGGTGGTCAGTAAACAGCATCTTTTTATCAAGTAATCAGATCTGATTTTGGCCTAGAAATCCAATTTAGAGACCTGTTAAAAAGAGCTCAGTAACTGGATTTCTCAGTGCATGTATACCCTTACTCTGATTTGATTTATCAGTCTGCGCCTGTGCCTGTACCAGCGAGACGCAACAAAACACTGTTGAGTGATGCTGAAACCATACATGGTTGAGGAAATGAAGAATTAATCTTCTATATAGTGGATCACCAAAATAAAGACATTTGAAGAAGTTTGCAGATAAAATGAGCATCTCTAAATAAATAACTAAGCAGAAACGGACTTCATTAACCATAAAAACAGTGTGTGCCTGTTAAGTGGGTCTTTCTTTAAGGAAGTGCTCTTCTGAGTTCATTGGCTGGTTGTAAAGCAGAAATCTGATTACTGTCTGCATGTAAACAGGCTGAATGGATTTATCAGATTATTAAATGTAAGTAAACGTACTCGCTGAGTGTTTCTGGATTACTCACTACAGACTGTTGTGACACAGTGTGACCAGCAGATGGCGGAAGAAACAGCAGGTTTCCAGTTCATTTACTTAATGAGGAAACGTGATTGTCTACGGTTAACCACTACTGCCTAGTGATGCAATAGTCACCTGAGTCAGAGGATTAGAAGGTTCCCCTAATAAAGAACAAACCACGTGTAATACATGAATTACAAGATCCAAACCCAGCCCAAAATCAAAGACTGAGGCTTTGCAATAGAATCATTTTACTCACCTCACAGACCATCGAGCGGCTTTGTTGGTTGGGGATGATTTTGAGTGTGACGATGCCATTCGTATCTCTCTGTAAATACAACCAAACGTTACTCAGACATCACAGCCAGTCTTCAAAATCACTTTTAAAGAAAGCCTGGCACTTTTGGCATCTTCAGCACAAATACTTGCCAGTATCTTCTGCAGCTGGTCCACACTCTCATTAGCAACACTTTTGCCATTAATCTCTGCAATCTCATCTCCTTCGTGTAAGGAACCTAGTCAACAAGCACAGGGATGCCTTTCAGAGCAGACTCAGTGAAGCACAGACGTCACAACTCTTTAGTGTTAGACTTAACTTTACATTATTTATTTATATTATATTAACTTTAGAAAATCGTTTTACTGAGTAAGGCTGAAACGATTCCTCAAGTAATGAGATGATGAGTAAAGAAATGATGGAGGAATTTCGTCTGCCTGGAGTGATCGTTTCATTATAGTAAATTACACAGATAGTAAAGTCCATGTACCTTGTCTGTGTATCATCCCTCCATGTAATATCCTCGCCACTGTGCATCTCTGCCTTTCATTCAGCTTTAGGGTCACTCCCTGAGGAGAAAGAAAACATGACGTTAAAGTGTCAATCCATCAATCCATCCAATCCATCAATCCATCCAATCCATCAATCCATCCAATCCATCAATCAATCCAATCCATCCATCCATTCACCAATCCATCAATCCATCCACCAATCCATCCATCCATCCATCCACCAATCCATCCATCCACCAATCCATCAATCCATCCATCCACCAATCCATCCATCCACCAATCCATCAATCATTCCATTAATCAATCAATCCATCCATCCACCAATCCATCCATCCACCAATCCATCAATCAATCAATCAATCAATCAATCCATTCCTAAATGGACCAGGTGTCCCTCTCCCCATCCACCTCTTCTAGCTCATATGGGAAAATCCAAAGGCCAGATGAGATATAATCTCTCCAGCATGTCCTGGGTCTTCCCTGGGTCTCCACCTCACCAGGGAGGCATCCTAACTGGGTACACGAACCACCTCAACTGGCTCCTCTCAACATGGAATAACAGCAGCTTTCCCTGGATGTCCTCCTCACCGTGTCTCTAAGGGAGAGCCCAGACACCCTGCAGAGCTTGTTTTGGCCGCTTGTATCTGTGATCTCACTCTTTTGGTGACAACCCAAAGATCAGAACCAGGTGAGGGTTAGAACGTAGACCGACCGGTAAACAGCTCTCTCTTCACCAAAACAGACTGGTACAGAGCCCGCATCAGTGCGTACACTGCTCCCATCCGCCTGTCAATCTCCTGCTCCATCTTACCCCTGAACAAGACCCTGAGATACTTAAACTCCTCCACTTGAGGTAAGGACACCTTCCCGACCTGGAGAGAGCACTCCACCTTTATCTTTTAGTACCACAGTCTCAGATTTATATCATTACATCATCACAAACACTGTTATAATGATGCTCTACTAAAATATTCCAGCTGAAGATGTGACACAGTACCATTGGTTCTGACGGGTGCTTCTCGAAGGCCACTTCTCGCATCTTCATCACTTCTTTGCCGTTCATGTGGCCTGCGCTGCCGTTGGTGTAGATCTCCTGGTCCTTTCCTTCAAACGTCTGCATGGCTGCCTGAAAACACATGCACATCCGTGGCTTAATGATTACATGTGGCCTTCATTTAGGAGAACAATGCAGCTGAGAGAAAACAACACAAGAGAGACGGAGAGGAAACCGTCGCTGGATGTCATCATCAGGAGCACAGTGAGGGCAAGAACGCATATACATGAAGGTGAATACATCAAACCATTGTTTTTAGTGGAAGAATACACTACATGGCCAAATGTTTGTGGACACCTGTTCTAATGAATGTACTGAACTATTTTAAGTTGCATCCATTGCTGACACGGATGCAAATGCACACACAGGTTGTCTAGTCACTGTAGAGAAGTACGGCCAATAGAATACGACTCTCTGGAGCAGATAATCATGAACATATTGGCACCATGCCTAATGCCAAACATACACTAGAGGGGTACAAAACCCCCAGCATTGAGCTGTTCTCTGCTCCATTCAATACTTTTGAGATGGAGTTGGGGTTGAAATGGGACGATCATGCAACATCCTGACCTCATCAATGCTCCAAAATCTATCAGAAAGCTTTCTGTGGACAGTAGAGACAGTTACTCCAACAAAAGCAGAATAAACTCTTTAATACTCTTGATTTTGGAAACAACAGTGACGGAGCAGATACACACTGTTTATTTTGCACTGCCTGTTGGCAATATTAAAGTACAACATCTGACATTAACAGCTTTCAGCTCAGAGCAGGTACCTGGCTGTGACATTTGCTCTGGGTTAAAGATTAAACATCCACATTTTCAACACCTCATTAGATCACAAAATACGTGATACAGCTTCCACGGTTGTCATGGTGTCCTGGTGTCCAGCTAAGTGGGATGATATGACGGCGTCCTGGAAATGGAAAGCGCCAGTTATCAAAAGTCACCAAAGCCATTATTTATGGTTTCAGTCCGTAGGAATACACTGAGCTCGGAGCCGGCTGTGCAATCCTCTCGCAGCAATAAATGGGTTTGAGAGAATCACACGACAAGACCATTTATCAACCCCCAAAGTTCCTGTCCTCGTGTCACAGAGATCTATGATATTTTCTAGCAGGATGGACGTTACTAAAGATAAAAGCCTACAATACCCAGCAGTTCAGATGTGCTGTGAGCACCGGGTACCAAAGCTGGATGACCTCAGGTAGGGGTGGGAAAAAAATCGATTTGTAGATGCATCGCAATTCAGACGCTGACGATCCGGAATCAATTCGTGAACGTCAAAAATTGCTTTTCTAAATGTTTATGGATAACGTAATAGTGACAGAACCTAGAACTTGTAAGTACAGGACTGCAGGACAGCCTGTGGTGTGAACCTGACAGTGATGATGCATGAGCGAGAAATCCGACCAGCATCCTTAGCATTAAAAGCTGGAGTTTGGCTTCTAAACTCAACTAAACCAGAGGACCATCAAGCAAGTGATGTCAAAGCTTCCCTCCAACTCAGAAACAGTGAATTACAAACTCTATCGCACACACACAGCTTCTCTAAACTGACAATATAATCGGCACCATGCCTAATGCCAGGCTAGAGAGGAATACAGCCCCCCAGCATTGAGGAGTGGAACTGTACTGATGGTACTTTTCGGATGAGATGGGGATGATTGGGTGGTTATCATTCAACATCCTGGCCTCTCTAATGCTCTTGTCACTGAATGCAATCAAATCCTCACAGCAATGCTGCAAAATCTAACAGAACGTCTCCCTTGACTTTGAAAGAAGGAAAGAGTAAGTGTTAATACAAACAATTGTTCATAGGGTTGCAAAGGGGCGGAAAATTTCCAGTAAATTTTCGGAATCTTTCCGGAAATTTTCCATGGGAAGTTAAGCTGGGGAATTTTGGAAATATTCCAAATTGGAAACTTTCTATGGAAATTATTGGGAATTTATGGGTATTAACTGAAGAACAATGAACATTATGAATTATGAACAACAAAAACATGAACATGAACTCCACCGCCCAATCAAAAAGTATCCATGTGATGGAGGAGTGCATAGTGCATGCAGGGGGCGTGGCCTCAGTAGTCTTGCAGTAAGCAGTGCTGTGTGCATGTGATTGAGGAGTGTACTTGCATTAAATCTGGTTGTTTTAGCCAAGATTATGATACAATACGTATATTTTCCCCAACTATATTTAAGTTCCCTGTTGAGGGCCAACTTATTGTAAATTTCTGTTTTATTCCCATAAATTCCTGTTAATTCCCATTAATTGCCATGAAAAATTTCCAACTTTGAAAATTCCCGGAATTTTTCAACCCTAATTCTTCATAAAGTGTAGTTTGCCTGCTATAAATGAAGCTTTTTGCTTTTGTATCTTAAGAGATTTTGTTGATACTGAACCTCAGTTGAGCTGATGATCTTCAGGGCAAAGACCAACAGAAGTGCACATTCAGCAGATGTTCTGAATAGCTCAGCTTTACAGCCCATCAATTGCTGATTAATTCAGTGTGCTCACGTGTAGCCACTCTGCTAATCTGATGTGTGCTTTTGTGTGCATCATCATACCAAAGGCTAAAGGCCGTCCGTCTCTAATGACTGTAATTACACGTCTGGGACTTCGGACCGCTGCTCTGACACAACAGCTGAGACGTTGAGAAAGAGATTTTGTAAGATATACTTGGAAAACTTGGAGGTGCTGGGCTGCACTGATCAAATTCTGCGATAAAACTGAATGAGTTCAGGATACAAATCACTTCCTGTAACGCAGAGCCAGTTTATACAGAAATTCTTCCTCCGCACATCTATAACCTTGTCTTTGGAGCTTTACCATTCAGTCCTTATCACTGCTGCTAAAGAACTCCGTGAACTCTACAGACTCTTCTTATCGCACCGGTGAAGCACAGCATGCCCAGTTACTGGGCTGAGAGTGGAAGGCAATAAGCTCTCTATGCTCTCAGCATTAAAAATCAAACAGGACTTTAAGAGAAATAACACGAGACATAAAAGAGACATGAGATGCTTCAGGTTTTCCACGGAAAAGGATAAAATGTTATTCACAGCATGACATCTCAGTATGAACTCTGGATGAGAAATAATTGAGGTCATAGTGAGATTAATGTATACAGTCGACATTATTTTAGCAAATCTGAGCACAAAATGAGAATTTACTGAAACCGACTCCATCTCAAGAGGAGACAGGATTGTGGGGTCCCTTTCCGAGCAGTTGGAGACCGTCTCATTTGTCTCTCGGGCTGATCTCATTGCTGACTAGGAGAAACTACTGAGACGTTAAGAGATTTTGGACTTGAGCATGCAGCTGTTAATATACCATTCTTCAGCACGTCAGGACCCAAGGATTCAGGTCCGATGGAAAGCAGGAACAACAGAAATCTCATTATTTTACAGTCAACAAGCTAAACCAGCTCCACTAAACAACTCACAGTGTGCTCTTCAGTTTCTCACACAGCTCAGATCATTTCAGGTAGAAAAGCGCTGAGGTCAGGGAAAGCACTGCTGACACTTTCCTCTTTGCTCTGCACACAAATGTGCATTTACCAAAACCCCTCAGGATACACAGGACTTCCTGTCTGTGCAGCAACACTGGACACTGAAGCTTACAGGCAGCTCTTCTGTAAACACAAAATCAACTTAAACGTTTAAGATCATTTACAGAACTCGTTTTTTATTCAACTTCAGGGCTTTTCCCAACTCAAATGACTTAGTTTAGTCTAATTCTTTATACTTAGTTCTGCATTAGTAAACATTATAATAAAATATAACATATGGTGGTGCTTAAAAGTTAGTGAACCCTTTAGAATGTTCTACATTTCTGCATAATTATGACCTAAAACATCATCAGATGTTCACACAAGTCCTAAAAGTAGACAAAGAGAACCCCGTTAAACAAATGAGACACAAATATTAGACTTGCTCATTTATTTATTGAGGAAAATGATCCAATATGACATATTTGTGAGAGACAAAAGTATGTGAACCTTTACTTTCAGTATCTGCTGTGATCCCCCTTTACAGTAATAACTGTAACTAAACGTTTCAGTAACTGTTCTTTAAACGTTCTTTAGTAGAACCACTTGTGTGTTTAGGGTCGTTGTCTT
>BRDA01006667.1:16178-42232 GCA_036984385.1 Crenuchus spilurus
GCTTCAAAGCAACTGAGGGTCAGTGTAGCTTGTATTAGTAACACCAACAGTTGTTCTTCATAATCAATTGGCCTAAACGGTAATGCAGTGCATCCTCACAGTTTGGCTATTGAGGACAAATGTCCCCCTAAAGTGATTGAGATTAAATTGAATTTGTAGGATTCCATCTCAAATTCATTTAAACAAAAATGTAAAAGAATTGATTCAGGAAATTAGATTACTCTGTCACTAGATGTCCTCTTACAAATGGCTGGCTGTGCTTCTCACTCTGGTGGACCACATTCTGGCTCCACCGGGCAGGCTCAAGTCTCGCAGCAAGGCAGCTCAAGAGATCCCACAGGACTCAAGAGAGATTTAAGCCAATGTGGGCAAAACTAAAGTCACCATCATGCACAGTACAGTGTGTCTGTCGTTGCTCCTCACTCTTATCAGACGAGGGTACACTTTTGTGTAGTCTGATGTCAAATGTGTCTTATATTCTCATTTGGGCACTCTACCCTTACCATGATAGTCCTGCTCCTATGCCCGCCACTGACTGACTGGTCAACCGGTTCAGGATGAAGCTCGCTTGCCTTACCTTCTGGGTGACTGTATGTCATTTCTGGGCATCAGGGAGCTGTTATCAATTTGCGGGAGACTCCCGGATATTTGGGATGTCTGAAATCTTTCCAATTTTAAAACGAATTTCATTCTTTTCTTCATTCACTGGAAGAGGGCCAGGTGTACCGTTTACGGCTCTGCCTGTTATAATGAACATCAATTATTATGTCAACCTTCAAAAGGCGATTGTGTAAATGAGCTACGCAACATCTGCCGAGACGTTAGGACTTTATAGCCAGAGCATCAGCAAGCTATCCGAAAAGCTTTTACGGTTTCCCACATAATGCCTCGTTGAATTCAGCTCCGTTTCTGTGCATCTCCATTACAACGAGCCACTGTCTGCTTTCCCATTATCAGAAACATGATCTGCTCTCTCCAAGAGGCTGAGCGGAGATGTTCTGCTAGATAACTCTGCTGGAAAGCTGCTGTTTTCCATTTTAAGCTGCAACGAGAGTTGCAAACTGGATCTGTGGGCTGTGTCGTCCTGTCGTTTGGACAGAAGGATGAGTTTAGGAAGAGATGTAATCATTTTAAACCACAAATTGCTCCAGTTATGGACAACAGGAAAGACACCAACACAGCATCTGATGCAGTGCGGTGGAGCTGACAGCAGCCCGCATCAGCAACACTGCTGAAAGATGTTCATAATCAGCCTCCTTCTTGTGCCTTGTTTAGGTTCCGCTTAAACATTTTAAATGATCCATATGATGAATTGGCTGAAGACCTTTGTGTTCTCTGTCTCTGAAAGACACCGTGTGTAATCAGTGCCTGAAGGTGAACATGCACAGCAGCAGAGGCAGTCTGGAGAGGGAGGAATCGCATTAAGGAAATGTAATCAATGTAAGTGCTCCACTGATGTAATGCATCTCAGCAGGGACACGTAATGCGTAAAGAGATGCACTAAGACGGGTGGAGTGAAAGATTTCCAGAGACGCTCATTCAAAGTGTGTGTTTCCTGTTATACACTCCAATTAAAAAATGTTTACACAATTTTCCAGTTACAATCACCTGAATGTTGCTGCAAAGCTAATCAAGTAGTCACCTAAATAGTGCAGAGGTTTCTGGGTAAATGACTGAGCAAGTCTATGAGACGCCAGAACTGAAGAGTCACTGATGCACATTAAATCCCACAATTTACGATACTTTGGTCATGTGATGAGGCAGCACATGAGAGCACTGAAGGAAGTGTTATGACGGGAATTGTGGAGGGAGTCTGAAGATGTGGAAGACCAAGAATAACATTAAAACCTGGACTGGATTATCAGGTGCTAGGCTGCCACAAGCAACGAGAGACAGAGAGAAGTGACTCATCTGTGCAGCTGACCATCATCAAGCCATGACAGTGTGTGACATGACATGACATAAGCAGCATTATTAAATTAAGAGGTAATAAATATGATACATTATGGTGCCCTTGTGCTGATGTGAGTCACCTTGTAAAGTAGAAAATATTATTTATTTCATTTAATAATAGATGAAACATAACGGATATAAGATCAAAGTGGTTGGACTGTGATGTGTCTTCGGATCACATCATATGTCTTTACTTTAACGTCAACTGGATGTCTGAAATGTTGAAAGGCTGATACAACACTATGCTGATTAAGCGTATGATGAGATACATTGGTATACCATATAGACTAAAGATGCTCCAGTGAAGTAAATCAAACCGTTTGTGCTCCTGTTTTCAACCACTTTTTCACCAAAAATACCTCTTGAAAAACTGAAAATCTGCACCAAAAAGGAGAGTCGATATCTCGTAGGGTTGAACCGGATACTCGTTTCAGACGAGTATCTGGTACAGATAAAGCAGTTGTGATGAGTACGATCGTTAAACGAGTAAAACTCCTCAATATCCATGCTCGTGCTGAAGGAAAATCCTCATTGGGTAACTGACTGTCTTCACGATCTGTGATTGGCCAGTTACACAGAGCGCCCGCCCCTCCCTACACAAACATGTCTGTAGAGCTCTCACTCAGTCACTCAGTCTCACACACACACACACACACACACACACACACACACACACACACACACACACACACACACACACACACAAATCAACATTGTTTAACTTTGTATGGAAAAAAACTTAAAAATAAAAATTATTATTAAAAATAAATTAATTAATTAAATTTAAAAAATCAGTTTGATCATAAAATTAAAAATACATAAATAAAAAAGGAAGTTGTGTTGAATATGACAACTCTTGTTCATGCATACTTAGTAGTTCATAATTTCCTACTGCTTGAGTTGTATTCATTCATCCACTTAAAAATATTCATGTTCTGAGTTTATTAAAAAAACTTGTTCTGTAAATAGTTCTCTTACTTTTGTGATCAAAAACATTGATTTGAAACGTAATTTTGAGGCTGTTCTGTTAATAGTTTTAAAATAAACAAGACATATAGCAACTTCTGATCAATTCATATAAATTTCAGACTTAAAATAATGTACTAATTTAAACCCCACCCATTTCCAGTTAAACCATGGCCAATTCCGGTTAAGGCCCCGCCCACTCCAAGTACAGATTATACAAATAATTTAGATGGTTGAACAGATACAGATAGTGGTGTACTCGCTCATCCCTAGTATCTTGTTAGTTCTGTTTACTTTCATTGTAGCGTTGTTACACCCACTGCTGACGACATCTTTAATTCTGATCAAAACTGGCACAAAAGGGGCTCCGAGTGGCTCAGCAAACTAAGGCACCGTCACTATGATCTGTGAATCACGAGTTCGAAATCCGATCATGCTGCTTGCCATCAGCAGCCGGGCCCGAGAGAGCAAAACTGGCTGTGTTCTCTAATAGGCGGAGCTTGACTTCACATGCATCAGAGGAGGCTTGTGTTAGTCTGCACCCTCCTAAAGTCAGAAACATTTCAAGTGACAAGGAGAGGCAACCAATGGGCGGGTCGATTGGCTACCAAACATATTGTGGAGAAAACTGCCATAAAAATGGGCCAGTTTACTGGACAGCACCAATGTTCTACCATCCCTGAAAGGACCCAGTTCAAGATCCAGAGTTCATCTAGTGAAAAAGAACCACATTAAGCAGTTCTTTGTTTGTTGAGGCTTTGTGTAAGACCCGAGTGCCGGAGTAGAGATCTTATCAGAACAGGAGTCGTCTGTTGAACCGTGGAATCATTCAACAAAATGTAAAGTAGACAAACTTGTCAGTATGAGAGCCGACAATTAACACGGTTCTGCGTTTCCAATGAAACAGCATCTGCTGACAACAGCTTCCTAGAATTCGTCAGACGTCTTAACAGATCTGATGAAGGTCTGTTTCTGAAAGTGAGGTCAGACTGTACTCAGACTCTTAAGCGCAATTCTGATGTCAACATTTTGGAGCTGTACCAGAACCTAATCCAGAACCAGCTGAAACTGGCCTTCAGCAGGGAACTCCACTGGTTGTGCAAGCCTTCAGAGCAGCTGATACAGGAAGAACAACACCTTCCTCCACAAGAGCTCCAAAACGCTGAGCCGTGCTGTCTGACAGTCACATGCTTTAAGGAAACTATCCAGCAGCTGCCCAAAGGTTAGCTGCTATCGCTGTGCTGATCATCATTTTTAAACAGCCTGGCTCAGCTAAAACGAGCTTACTCACCCACAGAGAAGAGCAGGTCTAACAAAATCACAGCTCAGTGTTAAACGTCTCATCTCCTGAGTCTGATGTGGTGCAAGACCTCGATTACAGCGGCTATGAACTGGTATTAACTTCTTACTAAAACTAATGGTCGTTTAGTCAGACAGCGTACACCAGAACGAGTTAAAAAGTCTCCAGCTTATTTAGACATTCTAATTCTTTTTCTAATAAACACTATACCCTACAGGTGGCACGTCTTATTTTCTGACTGGTTGGCAAGTGTCTATTAATTCAGTATAATGGGATTCCTTTGAAGTACATTCTTAAAAAGATGGTTCTTCAAGGGTTATTTAGTAAAAAAAAAGGTTCTATATGGAACCATAAACTCAAAGGACCCTCCGTGTGAATAAAGGGTTCTTTCCATAGTAAAAGGGTTCTTCATATTAATGTGGAATGTGATGTAGATGGTTCAATACAGAACCCGTTTGAGTGTTCATGGTTCTATTGAACCATTTTCCTTACTAAAGAACCATTAAAGAGCCATCTCTGTTAAAGAGTGTAGACTGTTCTATACATAACCTTTATAAAGATGGTTCTATATAGCACCAAAAGGGGTTCTGCTGTAGATATGATGTCAACCGTGTAATAACAGCAGAACCCTTTTTAAAAAAAAATTTCATCATGCAAACAACTGTTTGGGTTCTTTGAGTGTTCATGGTTCTACAAACCGGATTCCAAAAAAGTTGGGACACTAAACAAATTGTGAATAAAAACTGAATGCAATGATGTGGAGATAGCAAATGTCAATATTTTATTCGTAATAGAACATAGATGACAGATCAAAAGTTTAAACTGAGAGAATGTATCATTATAAAGGAAAAATATGTTGTATCAAAATTTCATGGCGTCAACAAATTCCAAAAAAGTTGGGACAAGGCCATTTTTACCACTGTGTGGCATCCCCCCTTCTTCTTACAACACTCAACAGACGTCTGGGGACAGAGGAGACCAGTTTCTCAAGTTTAGAAATAGGAATGCTCTCCCATTCATGTCTAATACAGGCCTCTAACTGTTCAATCGTCTTGGGCCTTCTTTGTCGCTCTGTTCTCTATAGGTGAAAGATCTGGACTGCAGGCTGGCCATTTCAGTACCCGGATCCTTCTCCTACGTAGCCATGATGTTGCGATTGTTCCAGATTCTCTGAATCTTTTGATGACGTTATACATGGTTGATGGTGATAACTTAAAAGTCTTTGTTTTTTTACGCTGGGTAACATCATTCTGGTATTGCTGCACTATCTTTTTGCGCAACAATGGTGGAATTGGTGATCTTCTTACCATCTTGGCTTCAGAGAGACACTGACACTCTGAGAAGCTCTTTTTTATACCCAATCATGTTGTCAATTGACCTAATTAGTGTTAATTGGTCTTCCAGCTGTTCATTATATGCTCAATTTCCTTTTTCCAGCCACTTATTGCTTCTTGTCCCAACTTTTTTGGGATTTGTTGACACTGTGAAATTTTGAATCAACATATTTCTCCTTTAAAATGTTACATTTACTCAGATTAAACTTTTGATCTGTCATCTATGTTCTATTACAAGTAAAATATTGACATTTGCCATCTCCACATCATTGCATTCAGTTTTTATTCACAATTTGTTTAGTGTCCCAACTTTTTTGGAATCCGGTTTGTATATAGAACCATTTTCTTTACTAAACAGCCCTGGAAGAACCATCAGAGTAAAAAAAGTAAAATGTTCAGTCAATGTTCTATGTCAGTGGTCTTAGAATAGTAAATATCCACTGATTGACAGCCTATAAAAGTTACTACAGCAGTGGTCAATAACAAATGTGCAAAAATTATTTATGTAGAATTTCCAAAAATTGAACATTTGTGTTCAGAATTTTATTCCAAAAGGCAAAATGTCACTATATTCATGTCACGTAAAAGTTTTTTGGTTTAATTCTGATTCTGTTTGAATATTAAATTCACTCAAACTTTAGAATTAAGTGTATGAACATTAAATATTATAACAATTAGAAATTCTGGATTTGACCTATAAGCCAAACTGATCAAAAAAAAAAAAAAAAAAAAAAAAAAAAAAGTCACTTTACATGTAATGAATATAAATTGACACTTTACTTTTTTGAAATAAATGAAATACAGTGGAACCTCAGTTTATCATAATTCTGTTCTACAGTGTCTAATGATAACCAAAATGAATAATAACTGAAGTAATATGTCCCATAAGAAATAATGTAAATCTAATTAATTTGTTCCAGACTCTCCAAAATATGAACAAAAATACATTTTATATAGAACTAGAAAAGTGCATTTCCTGAAGGAAACACGGGATATTGCGCATTGCTAATATGGCCCACAAGCTAAGGTATCCCAGTTGGTTTGTAAGGTGATGCTTTGGTATTTGTGGTGGCTGTTATGGCACCCAAGGCGGTTGCTATGGCACCCAAGGCCGTTGCTATGGCACCCAAGGCCGTTGCTATAGGCCTCAAAGCGGTTGCTATAGGCCTCAAAGCGGTTGCTATGACCCTCAAGGCGGTTGCTATGGCACCCAAGGCGGTTGCTATGGCACCCAAGGCGGTTGCTATGGCACCCAAGGCGGTTGCTATGGCACCCGAGGCCGTTGCTATGGCACCCGAGGCCGTTGCTATGGCACCCGAGGCCGTTGCTATGGCACCCGAGGCGGTTGCTATGGCACCCGAGGCGGTTGCTATGGCACCCGAGGCCGTTGCTAGGGGCCCCCAAGGCCGTTGCTAGGGGCCCCCAAGGCCGTTGCTAGGGGCCCCCAAGGCCGTTGCTAGGGGCTCTGTTACCTGCCATGATGTAGTACCGGTATATCAATTTTGGTTGTTGTCGTGCAAATGGAAGTCTGGAATTTGGTATGGCCAAAAATAAATGGAGGTCAATGGGACGAAAAAGGGATGGCAATAAAACAACAAATAAACGAGCGCAGGTCAAACAACAGTGAATTTGTGCTCAGGGGCCTGCCCTGATATAGTGTATCTGAAACGGTGCAAGTCGGTCAAACAGAAGTACAGTAGATGAGCATGCATTTTTGCTCCCCATTCATTCTCTATGGGAAAAAAATCCCAGATTAAGGAAGCTTTTAGGAAAACCGCAAATCCGATCAAAATTCTGTATACGAGCCCGGATCACACAATCGGACCGAACAATCTGGAGTTGGAACGGTGTCGATATCTCAAAAACTGCGGGACAAGAAGCGCGTCAAAAATCTGGTGGAAGAAGAAGAAGAAGAAGAAGAAGAAGAAGAAGAAGAAGAAGATGATGATGATGATGATGATGATGATGATGATGATGAAGAAGAAGAAGAAATGAAAAATCGAATAACAGTATATTAACTGTATAACTGTAGTTTTACACACAGAACACAATGAGAAAGAAACACAAAAGACTAATGAAATGGATAAATGAACATTTAACATCACTCTTACAGGTTTACGCTCTGTTTTAGAGAGTGCTGGTGTGGTCCAGCCAACAGCCTTTGTTTTGTACACCTGTTCTCAGCTGCTCTTTGTTTTCACACCCGATTTCAGATGGCAGGGCTGTGCTCCGTCACTTTAATGTGACGTGTTTTAGTTTGTTTTGAGCATTATCAACGAGAAACAATGCCAGAATGATGAACACGTGAGTGGATGCTTTGTTTTCACAAAATTAGCGGCGAGTCATGTGAGCACGCTGAAGAAAACCCGATGGATGAATAATAACTGATGATAAAATTATTCAAAAAAATTTAGATGATAACGAACTGTATGATAACTGAGGTTCCACAGTTTTTTATTAAAAGTGAATTCTTAACGCAGCTTTCTGGACAGATATGGTACCGTGTATAGCTGTGTTCATCACAGAAAATGTCCTAGATTCCTGTAAATAGTCTGAAACCTGTAGAGCGGGAGTGTCCAGTCCTGGTCCTGCAGAACTTCATTATCTTCATTACCTGGATCAGGTGTAGTAGACAAAGGCTGGAGCTAAATTTACAGGGTGGTAAAGCTTAAGGACCAGTACTGAGCACTCCTGCTGTAAAATATTAGCATGAAATGTTTGAGTACATTACTATTCACATACTGATATTCAAAGTCTTAAAATGCCACTTTACTGAATATACAATATAAAAGTTTTTTATTTTGAACACAAAAGAACTTTTTGACATTTCCATTTTTGGAGATTTTATATTAAAGCCAAATTCAAGAATCAAAAGAAGAAAATGCCTTCAGACCCTGTGGTACTGGATCAGTGTGATATTAACTTCAGAAGCAAAACAGAACAAGAGAATATGAGCTCGGACAAGCGATCCTCCAGCCTGTGCCCCGGGGGCATGGGGCATGCTGTGGGTGTACAGAGAGTTCACCTCACTCTATGAGCGTCATCTGTACATGGTGTTGTGTTTCAGACTGTAAAGAACTGACTGTGCTGAAGGTCTGATGGAGCACCACGTCATGTGATTCAGTCAGCTGTTTAAAAGCAGCACAAAGCTGGATCCTGAGTCTGAAGTGATTTTCAGAAAAATACTTTAACAGTTTCAGAAATTACACATCACAATTTAGTCATCATCCACTTTACTAACACTGATCAAACTGTGGGCATCGTTTATACAGTTCTGTCAACATGAAGAGGAAATTCATCCAACGACTCTAAATGTAAACAGTCATACTGAATGAAATGTGCCAAGACTACAACAGTGGTGATAGGAGCCAGATGTCAACATCTAATGCCTGTAAATGTTACCTAATGAGCCGAAATGGTTATAAATACACAGCCAAGTATACATTTCATACTTATATATCAATGTGTTTTATACACCTGTTCTCAGGGTTCTTGGAAGCTATTTGTTTTCACACCTGTTTTCAGGCGGTAGTGCTGCACACGGTCGCTTTTAGTGTGACATGTTTTGGTTTGTTTTGACAGTTATCAACGAGAAACAAGGCAAGAGAAACAACGAGAAACAAGGCAAGAGAAACAACGAGAAACAAGGCAAGAGAAACAACGAGAAACAAGGCAAGAGAAACAACGAGAAACAAAGCAAGAGAAGCAAGAAACAATGAGAAACAAAACTGGAGAAACAAAGCCAGAGAAACAATGAGAAACAAAGCCAGAGAAACAATGAGAATCAAAGCAAGAGAAACAATGAGAAACAAAGCCAGAGAAACAATGAGAAACAAAGCCAGAGAAACAATGAGAAACAAAGCCAGAGAAACAATGAGAAACAAAGCCAGAGAAGCGAGAAACAATGAGAAACAAAGCAAGAGAAACAATGAGAAACAAAACCTGAGAAACAATGAGAAACAAAGCCAGAGAAGCGAGAAACAATGACAAACAAAACCGGAGGAACAAAGTCAGAGAAACAACGAGAAACAAAGCCAGAGAAACAACAAGAAACAAAGCAAGAGAAACAATGAGAAAAAGCAAGAGAAGCAAGAAACAATGAGAAACAAAACTGGAGAAACAAAGCCAGAGAAACAACAAGAAACAAAGCAAGAGAAACAATGAGAAACAAAACCGGAGAAACAAAGCAAGAGAAACAATGAGAAACAAAGCAAGAGACATAATGAGAAACAAAGCAAGAGAAACAATGAGAAATAAAACCTGAGAAACAATGAGAAACAAAGCTAGAGAAGCGAGAAACAACGAGAAACAAAACCGGAGAAACAAAGCCAGAGAAACAACGAGAAACAATGAGAAACAAAGCAAGAGAAACAATGAGAAACAAAGCAAGAGAAACAATGAGAAACAAAGCAAGAGAATCAATGAGAAACAAAGCCAGAGAAGCAAGAAACAATGAAAAACAAAACTGGAGAAACAAAGCCAGAGAAACAATGAGAAACAAAGCAAGAGAAACAATGAGAAACAAAGCCAGAGAAACAACGAGAAACAATGAGAAACAAAGCCAGAGAAACAATGAGAAACAAAGCAAGAGAAACAATGAGAAACAAAGCCAGAGAAACAATGAGAAACAAAGCCAGAGAAACAATGAGAAACAAAGCAAGAGAAACAATGAGAAACAAAACCTGAGAAACAATGAGAAACAAAGCCAGAGAAGCGAGAAACAATGAGAAACAAAACCGGAGAAACAAAGCAAGAGAAACAATGAGAAACAATGAGAAATAAAGCTAGAATGAACGACAGACCCGTGGATGACTGATGAATGTGTGGGTGGATGCTTTATTTTTTGTGAAATAAGCAGCGAGTCATGTGGACACGCTGCTGAAAACCGGGCAAAAGAACAATAATGGACAAAATTTCCCTGAAAAAAGTTGACGTATATGGAATTGTATGATAACCAGGCTAGACGATAACTAAGGATGCACTGTATCTTGAAAAACTTCATTAGTGTTCATTTAATTCAGAAAGTTAAACGGTCATATCTTTTACCTTTACACATAAAGTGGCATTTCAAGTTTAATGTTGATACAGTTTAAACAGTCATTTATTTATTTATTTATGAGCAATGCATTCTAATCATTTGGATTTTTAATTTTCGTGAGCTATAAGCCACACTAATCAACAGTAAAGCAAAAAAAAAAAAGCTTGAACTGTCACTTTGCATGTAATGAAAAAATGACCATTTTATGACCTTTTTGAGCTAAATTATGAAAAAACGTTTTTACAATGTGTGACCCCGCCAGGGAAAACCAGGTCAAAGTCTTTTTTCCAAAATTAGATTTTTTCAAAACAACTTTTTTGTGAATTTAAGTTTTGTTTTTGATGAATTTAAGTTTTGTTTTTGATGAAAATATGTACTCTGATAGATATCTGAGACTGTTATCTTTCTTTTACAGCAATAATACTGAGCGGCTAAGTTTATCGCTAATGTGAGAGACACGATATTGACACGATATCTCAATAAGTTGCCCAGTGACTTTGGCCTGGTTTTCCCTGGCGGGGTCACATATAAAACATTTTGAATATTGTATGTGGTACATACACTTGTGTCCACTGGTGGTTACAACCAGCAACCACAAAGAGTGAAAACACTATTTTTTATTGTCCACATTATTGTGAAAAGTTTGCATCCTTTCGCTGATTTTCAGACACGACATTATTTCTTTCCTGAATCAGACAGAACGTTTAAAAAATGTGTGGAATTACCCTTAAAGACTGGAGATTGTGCACTGGGAGAGTCATTTAGGCCAAAGGTGATTAATGTGTGTCCAACACCCCCCTCGTTACACTTTGCTAACCCTAAAAAAATGATGTGAGGACCTGTTGTTTTGGCACAAACAAGATGATGAGGGGGACACGGTTTGTGTTATGCAACCACCTCTAAGCTGTTTCCCAGACTTCCCTGCTTCCACTGCAGCGATGAGACATAGTACGGCAGGCAGACGCAGTCTATTTATAGCGTGCCTGGACTCCTCAGTGTGACGGATGAAGCTTCTCTGATACATGACTAAGAATGGACTCCAGCCAACAGCAGTAATGATTCACTGAGGGCCAACGGGAACATATGTGCAGCCATCAGCGTTCACCATAGTAACAAAGCATTCTGCTGTTTTTAGGATACTGGAGCCTCATAAATTAATCCTCAGTCTAATTGTGCACATTTTATGTTACGGAAAATACTCCAAAAACAAAAGCCCAGCTAACAGGTAACGTGCCCAGCACATCTGATCAGCTCATACCAGCGCAACACGCACAAACTAACAGCTCACATCAGCTGCTGGCATCAGACTCAAAACCCTGATGCTCCCCTACAAAGACTGGACCAGCCCTTCTCTACCCAATGATCAAGTCTCGAGCCCCATCTTTGAGCATCTAGTACAGCTCAGCTTGACCCGCCATCCTTCAAGACACATGGAAGACTGGCATCAAGACTCTTCTGTCCTGACACACAGATGATGAACAAACTCCCACTGGTTGTTCTAACAGCAGAGTCCTCACAGTCTTCACACAGACTGAAGAGCATCTCTGTGTGGAGAACTTAAGCAGCACTAGTTTAAACTCTTATTGTAATGCTGTAAAGCTCTTATATTGTGAATAATTGTGTCTCTTTACTTCTTTCTAGGTATTAGTGATGGTTTAGTTCTAACAGTGTCTGAACTGAAGTTGGACTCTAACCTGTCTGTACTAGCTCTCATTGAAGAACAGGTGACAGGTGAACGGATGGTAACCAGGTTCATTCAGACCATACAGCTCACTGACAAAAAAGTGCCCATTTACAGAACATCGACACTCTTTTAAAAGATGGTTCTTCAGTAATGAAAATGGTTCTACACACTCAAAAGAACCCTTCACAAGGATAAAGGGTTCTGTCAACAGTGAAAGGGTTCTTCAGACCGATTGAAGTGTTGTAGATGGTTCTATACAGAACCTTTTTGAAAATGGTTCCATAACGCCCCCAAAATGGTTCTGCTGTAGTTACAATGTCAAGATTGTAATAACAGAAGAACCCGTTTTGGTGCTATATAGAACCATTTTTGTCTATGTAGAACCATCTACAGCACATTCCTCATCAATCTGAAGAACACTTTAACCATGCAAGAACCTTTTGGGTTCATGAGTGCTCATGGTTCTATAGAGAACCCTTGAAGAACCATATTTGTACAGAGTTTTTTAGACTTTAGAATTCCCGTCATTGTTTTGACGACAGACTGCAGGTTTATCCTCCATCAGTCAGTGAGGGACACAAAGTACTGGCTCACGGGTCACATTTCTTGGCGACAGATGATTGTACATGAGAAGTCAGACTTAATCCTTTTGTTTTGAATGTTCACACACACCTCAGGCCCTCGTCACGTTTAGGAACAGAAGCCAGTGCTGTTGACCAAATGGATTAGCCAGCGTTAGACTGTACACATACACATCTCTGCAGAGCAGCCAGTCAGAACAATGCAAGTCAGGGCAAAATGACTGTGTTTAAAAGCCCGGACCCATCTACAGGAGACTACAGAGCTACTGTTGGTCCATCAGCCTGCAAGATTCTCCTCAACCAGGTAGCATACGGATGTGGGCCACTTCTGGCTGAGAACTGGCACTGCTGGCCCACTGCCAGCATGTCAAAATACATGTTAGCCAAATGTGGCCCTTATATGTGACCCCGCCAGGGAAAACCAGGCCAAAGTCTTTTTTTTTTCCAAAATTAGTTTTTTTCAAAACAACTTTTTTGTGAATTTAAGTTTTGTTTTTTATCAAAATATGAACTCCGAATGATATCTGAGACTGTTATCTTTCATTTACAGCAATAAAACCGAGTGGCTAAGTTTTGTCGCTGATGTGAATAACACGATATTGACACGATAGCTCAGTAAATTGCTCAGTGACTTTGGCCTGGTTTTCCCTGGCGGGGTCACATGTTGAAAATACACATTTGGCCCACATGTTCTAAAACAGATGTGGGCCACTTCTTTCAGAGATACGGCAGTGTTACCTATATTTGGCCCTAATCTGGCATTTATGTGGCCTACATCTTGCAACCAGGAGCGGTCTGCCCAAGTGCCGTCAATCCATGCAACAAGTGGCCCAATTGAAATGGGAGATGAGGGTCAGATGTGGGCCAGAATAATTTTAAGGAGCTAATTGGCTTCACTCGTTAACCCTCCTCCAGCTACACCTTCACACCGACATCTGACTCTCCATGACGGAACGTTAGCTCTACGTTCTCATACACTGAATCTGCCAAAGCCAGACTACACACAGGAAACTGTGTTTACTGAGAATGATTCTATAAAGCACCAAAAAGGGTTCCTCTATCATTACAAGCTCCACATCCTAACTACAGCAGAACCTTTTTGGGGGCTGTAGAGAACCATTTAAAAAAGGTTCTGCATAGAATCATGGAAATAACCCTTTATTCACAAGAAGGGTTCTTTGAGTGTTCATGGTTGTATACAGAACCGTTTTCTATACTAAAGAACCCTTGAAGAACCCGAGTGTACTCCACCGCGTGATGGTAATTATTTGAGATAATCACAGTCATTTCATCAGAACACGATCATGATCCACAGTGAGGTTCTGTTTGTTTCTGATGTGGATTCTATTAAAAATGTTTCTAATAATGGCAGAAATTAGGGCTGAACAATTAATTAAACCCTTTTTTTACAATTGTGTTAATACTTATTTCCTTAATTCTGTTGTCATGTGACTCCTGTCCAGTCTGCGCATCAGAGAAGAACCTCCAGCAGCTTGTACCAAAGAAACACGTCTCGTCTGTCATTTTATCTTTAGTGAAGACGACACGGCACAAAATGTACAAAACAACTGTTCGTTAGTCGTGATGGAGGTTAAATGTTAAAAGTGAGATATTGATGAGGTCATATGTCCCAGCAGTAACTGAGTGATGCCACGTGTTGTTAATCAATAGCCTGATTTATTAACATGGCTGAGAACAGAGCAGTGAAGCTGGTGAGAGCCGTAAGAAGAGCCCACACTCTTAAAAAAGATGGTTCTTCAAGGGTTCTCTATATAGAACCATGAACACTTGAAGAACCATTTGTGTGGATAAAGGGTTCTTTTTATAGTGAAAGGGTTCTTCAGATTGACGAGGAATGTGTTGTAGATTGTTCTATACAGCCCCAAAAGGGTTCTGCTGTAGTTCCGATGTCAAGTTTGTAATAACAGAGGAACCCTTTTTTGGTGCCCTATAAAACCATCTACAGCAGAACCATTTTCTTTACTAGAGAACCCTTGAAGAAAGATCTCTTAAGAGTGTATGCAAAGGGTTCTTTCCCAGTGAAGTTCTGTAAAGACCCATACGTTTAAGGGTTCTACACTAAAAGGCTTTCATAAGTCAACCCAAACGTTTACCAGACGTTCATGTTCTCAGATGGTCGAACTACACTTGAGTTCAAGGCTGCGCAATGATCTTTGGGTAAAGGTGCGTTTTCTTTGGCCAAAAATGTGGTCGTGGTTCTGATTTTGAACACAGTCCTAAACCTAAACCTACTTCAGAAGATTAATTTAGCCAAACCAAACCCAAACACGAGCTGCACAGAACAAGTCTGCACCGCTGCCAGTAACTGCAGATGATGCAGAGCTGGAGCAGAAGTTGGGGCTGATTGAGGTGAAGTGATGGTGCTGAACGCAAACCGGGTTGTGCCGGTCTGGACCAGCGCATCCTTTGCCTCGTTAGCGTCAGTATCCTCATTCACGATATACACAAAACAAAACAGGAAGCCGAATGAACAGAGTGGATGAAATGTAGCCTAAATGGTAGTACAGTGAGTTCTGGGTCAGGGGGTCTTACCTTGTCTGGTTTGGGTTTGTTTTGCAGAAGCTGTTCCAGGTAGAGGTCTGAGAGCGCTGTTCGGACGCTGTTGACCCGCTCCAGAGTGACAGCCGGTTCGTTTTTATTGGACTTTAATGTCATCTTGTCACTGGGCTGGTGGGGAGGAGAGAAAATGAGACCAGACTGCTCTGCTCAAGGTCCGAAAGAGGCTGGTCAGGGGTTCTGAGGGCGGAACACAGGAGCGATAAAGAAGCCCTGAAGATAAAAGTTCCAGCTCTGAGTCCGAAGTTCAGCAGCAGATGTAGCGGCTGACAAAAGCGCATAAACATTTAGAGGAGGAGGAGGGGTTGCGGCAGCTTCCTTAGGCAGTGGGCTTTACGTGCTGATGACGATACACGCAGGGGGCGGGGCAAAGCTGCGACTGTGGCGGAAACGTCAACAACGTCGAGCGTCAGACGAAATATTCTATTTTGCATAATTCTGATCTGCATTAATCACATTAAGCTGTTATATCAACAAAAATATCAATATTTACTTTTATTTAACTTAAAAACATCAACTTGCTCACAATACTCAGTGGTAGCCAGGGGACAAATATACATTAATGTGCTTTTATTTAGATTTTTGTCATTTTATATCTTTATTTGATCTATTTTCTGTTTTTTTAAATTGATATTGATTATTTTATTTGGTTGTAATTATATATTTACAAACTGTAAACGTGAAAAATAAAAGTAATTTTAAAATAATAATAATAATAATAAATTGTATGCAGCGAGGCTGTAGGAATAAAACAATGAACATTTGCCATTTTCTGTTTTGTTTGCTGGTGAAATGTTGCTTTGCTGATTTAAATACACACAATTTCTGTTGCATTACTTTGCAAGAGCATTTTGCGAGTGCTGGCGAAGCATTAACAGAATTTGTTTGCTCTTTTTGTGAAAGTTGTTCAACATTTGTGATTTTTATTATGTTTTTGAAAAAGTACTGCAAGTGCACGTGAAGTATTACTAGCAATTTTTTGTTGTTTTTGTGAATGTTACCAACATTTAAAATTTTTTTAGTTGAGTTTTTTTTTGCCAGCATATTTTGCGAGTGCATGCGATGTGTTACTAGATTACTATATATATTTTTTGCTCATTCTGTGATTGTTTATCAACATTTATAATTCCTGTTGCATGTTTTGCAAGAGTTTTTTGCGAGTACAGGGGAGGCCTAAAATAGAGATTATCTTGCTCTTTTTGTGAATGTTTTTCAGCATTAGTGATTTACAAGTGCTAAGAGTTTTTTTTTGTCGTTTTTGCGAATGTTACATTTGCAATTTCAGTTGGGTTATTTTTTGGCAGTGTATTTTGCGAGTGAGGGCGAAGTGTTACTATATTTTTATTCATTTTGTGAATGTTACAGACATTCATGATTTCTGTTGTTTTTGCAAGTGTTTTGCGAGTGCAGGCGAATTGTTTTTGCAGTTTTTGTGAATGTCATAAACATTTGTTTTTTTTTGTGGAGTGTTTTTTTTTAATGCAGTTGACGTGTGAAAACGTTTGCGATTCTAGTTAAAATGTGAGCAACTCGTGCGTGTCGTGATCAGTGATGTTTGAGGTCCTTTCACTTCCCCAACGAAACCTAAATTCAGCCTCACACCTGCACAGATCTCCACTATAAGACCAGTTTAGTTGTGTTTTTGTCTTGTGTGCTCTCAGTGTAGCACATTTACCACAGCGCTGCACCACTGTTGTGTGAATTACTGACAATTAACCATCAAATTAAATCCTGTGGATATGTGACTAAGCTGTGTTATTAAAGATAAAAAAGACTGGACCACACACGACCTCTGGCGTCACATCCACTCATAGACCTGCTATTTTAATTGAGTGTATTTTTAAGGATCTGCTACCACCTGCTGGTCTTTTTTAAGCAGTACACTTACTTCCTTCAATGGATTTCTTGGGCTGTTGCACATATTTACCACCCACTGTACAAAAAGTGCATCTCAACAACCCCCTACAAAACCACATGATGGCATTACCACGAAATGCTGCTATATATAAAATACTTATCCAGTTTCTACACATCCATCCTTCTTTCAGAAATGTGATTTCACACCATTATTACTCATCAATTCAACACAAAACAATACAATGTAGTAAATACAAGGACATAAGACAATATAATACAAAAATCACAGGAGTGTAGATCAGATCAGTGCAGAAATGCTGAGTAGTGAACACATACAGTATTTCTCTCAGATTTGCTGACTGGTGAGTTTGTAGACACCAAAAACTAATCCAAACAAAAAGCCAGCCCTCCTTCTAAAGCCCCTAAAACACACATAAATACATATAACCTAGCTTTACAAGTCAAGTCAGATCTATTTAAATAGTGCTTTTATAAGCAAAACACAAAACCCCAGGTGAGCAAGCCATCCTCGACTCATCCATGTTTCCATGTTCTCCCACAGTCCAAAAACATGGAGGTCAGGTGGATTGGGTACTCTAAATTGTCCTTGTCTGTGTGTGTATGTGTGTGTGTGTGTGTGTCATTTGGTTCCAAACCAGAGACCTCAGGAGTCTGAAGTCTTTTGGACAATAAACTGTTGTGCAGTCTGGCTGTGAAGGCCTGTATGCTACAGAACCTTCTTCCAGATGGCATGAGGAAGTAAAGCATGTGTGAGGGATGTGCTGTGGCATCCACAATACTGGTGTCTTTGTGAAAGCTGTTTGTGGTGTAGATGTTTGAGATAAGAGAGAGAAGAGAGACCCCAGTGATCTCAACCGGCCTCGCTATGTGTTGCAGGGTCTTGTGGTCTGAGACGATGCAGTTCCAGGATCAGGAAGTGATGCAGATGCACAGGATGCTCTCGATAGCCCCTCTGTAGAACACAGTGAGAATGGTGGGGGAATGAGCTCAGCCTCAGCTACCACAGGATGTAGAGACACATCATTGTGCTTTCTTCGCATTGAAATTCAAGTTGTACATCAAAAACGTCAAGTATATTGAAAAGTGTGTACAATTCTACAGTGCTGAGACCGAGCCTCTCTTAATGTGAGGTATGCTTTTAAGCCCTTATATGGGGTCACCTGCTTTGAAAAGATATTTAGAAATGAAACACACAAACCTGGCTAATTTATTTAGATCACCTTCAAACTACTGAAGTCAAGATTAGCCAGATAGATTCCTTTACTGTCACTGTATCAGGACACAATTAAATTATAGACTTTAATTACCGAGTCTACATATTTAGATTAACTAGATAACACACCTACACTCACGTCTTGCTGTTTTTGTGGGGAATTTCCAGTGACTGTATTACTGTAATGTAACAATGTTCTGCCAAAACCCAACCTCAGCCCTGATCTTATCCACTGTCATCATCCTGTAGTCGCAGGTTTTAGTACACTGCCTCTGTCGGACTTGTCACTGTTTTAATAAAATGTTTAACCAAGAAAGCATATTTGCACATTTTTACACTACACTCCTAAAAAAGAAGGTTCTTCTAGGGTTCTTTAGTAAAGAAAATTGTTCTATATAGAACCATAAACACTCCAAGAAGCCAAAGGATTCTTTGGATGAAATGTTACTTAGATTGATGAGGAATGTGCTGTAGGTGGTTCTATATAGAAATCTTTTTAAATGGTTCTATTTAGCAACAAAAAGGGATCCTCTGTTATTACAAGTTTAAAATTGTAACTACAGCAGAACCTTTTTTTTATATAGAACCATTTTCAAAAAGGACCATCTACAACACATCCCTCATCACTCTGAAGAACCCTTTCATCAGGGAAAGAACCCTTTATTCACACAAAGGTGTGTTCATAGTTCTATAAAGTACTATTTTCTTTACTGAAGAACCCTTTAAGAACCATCTTTTAAGGGTGTAGGACTAATAAATCATCCAAGACATGTTTGGAGTTTGAAATGTAATTCCTTGGAAAGTGAAAACATTGACAACATTCCAGGATGTTCTGAAAACCTCCAGAAGCAGAATTTAGTTAAGCAATAATAAACCAGAGGGAGCTATAACGTGAGGGTGAAGACAAACACAAGCCTCCTCTGATGCGTGTGATGAGGCCACCCCTCTTTTCCAACTACGCTGATGCACCATCACTGGGGAGCCAATACGCTCGGAGGAAAGCACAGCATCCTCAGCTCTGACGGACCAATCAGTAGATCCCTGAGCCAGCGGACTTTGTAGTGTGAAAGTGATGGGGAGAGAGCGCCATCTACCCGCCCAGAGAGAGCACTGCCAATTTCTGCTTTCTCCGCCCCCCGGCTGTCGATGGCAAACAGCATTACCGGGATTTAAACTGGCGATCCTCTGATCATAGTGTCAGCGTCTTAGTCTGCTGAGCCACTCAGGCAGAAAATATAATTTTTGAGAGAGTCAAGCAAGAGTGTATCATATTCTTCAGAGAGCTCAAGTAGAGTACAGTGGAGTTAAACTTCGCTCCAGCAAATGTTTTCACACTTATTGTGGATGTTAATAACCTCACTGAGCTACAGACATCTCATCACATGTAGGTGTGAAAAATGCACACGCATTGTTTATCCACCATCCTGACCTACTCATACAGCTCACATACAGCCTGCACTGCACCCGGTCCACAACATCTGGAAGAGATATGCTGACTGGTCATATGGGTTCTTTGAAAGCGGCTTCTGAAACTTCTTATTCAGCTGTTGTTTTCCAACCTCACACCACAGCATCAAAAGTGAGACTGATGATAAGATTAGTGACAGCCTTCATATTCCTAAGTCTAGAATAAACAAGTTGTTCCACAAGTATGACAATAAGGAAATTATTTAAAGTCACAATTTAATAATAACCTGTATAGACAAACCCAACTTCAATCCTCAGAACCCTTCTCCTCAGATTCCCTCATTTACATGAACGGTCATTTTAACAAATTAATATTCTATTCATACAATATACAACACACAAAAAATACAAAACTTCTGTCTTCTGATTTTTACAAGGTATAGAAATTACATAAAAACTACAAATAAAGTTAATATGCATCATTGTGATGGATAACAATGGCAGTGTAAATATGTATCGCTGCCAATGGTGCTGAATTAACAATTTTGACATTTTGTTAAAACAAATATAATCAATTAGAATATTATTCAAAAAGTACAAACACAGTTTAAAACTCTTTGTCTATGCAAACTTTCCCTTTAGTATTGTAATTAACTGCTCATGGGGAGCTGTGATTGGACCTGCATGGGACCCCGTGGAGCAGTGATTGGTTGCTGGGGTGAGGTCCATTCCCCTTATTGGTTAGCACCTGTGCGGGAAATTTGGTATAATCCAAATTTTTGGATATATCATTTTCATTCATTCATTCATTCATTCATCCATCCATTCATTATCACACCTGCTTAATCCTTATCAGGGTCGCGTATAGTTCCCTACCCCCTCACTGGGCACAGGGCAGGGCATTACACTATTCAACTAAGCCCAGGACAGGGCGCCAGTCCATTGCTGGGTGAACACAAATGCACACACACACACACACACACACACACACACACATGCAGACAATTTAGAGTACCCAATTCACCTGATCTCCATGTTTTTGGACTGTGGGAGGAAACCGGAGATCCCGGAGGAAACCCACGCAGATACGGGGAGAACACAGAATGTGGACTCAAACCCAAGACCTCAGTGCTGAGAGGTGAACGCGCTAAACACTAAGCCACCGTGCCACCTATATATAATTTTATAAATTATAAATATAATCTTTCCATCTTTGACGTTGAGTGCAGCAGAAGTGTGTGTACCATGTCTTTCCATCTCCGCTGCACTTATTCATCCCTGCCTGCAGCATGTATTGTTTTGTTTAGTTTTTTGGTATAATTTTGTGCTCACTCAGCACAAAAGGGTATTAAAGGGAGGTAGCTGAGTGAGAAGGGGGGGCTGTTCTTTTGTGACTGAGACTTTGTCAGTAACAATAAAGGCTTTGGTGTTCAACCTACACTTCTGTGGTCCTCCATCTGATTTCCTTAACAAACCACTAATCAGCTCATCATATTAAGCGGATTACTGGCCTTCTTAAAGGTTCTGGCACTGCAGTTTAATGTGGAGCCATTTCATTTCAGTTCAGTTCAGTTTCCTGGTCTACAGCCAGGCTTTTGTAGAGTCCTGCTCTGCCCTGACTTGTTTCCCCTAAATCTCCTTTTCCCAGTCCCTGGCCTCCTCTCAGGACAGTTTAAGGACGTCAGGGACACTGCTTTTTTGTTATTTTATGGGACGATTTGGGGAATTGTTGTTGCCTGTGGAGAAAGTGTGTGCTGGTAAATCTGCGAGCCTGGCATGCTACGGGCATAAGTCCAGACGTGGTGTGACATGGCAGGTTCTTAATCTTTTTTGGCGCTCAGTTGGCCACAGAAGCCTTGTTTAGCTGATGTAGCTGTTCCGGGAGGAGCACTTAGGCTCTGTAGAGGCTCACCTGGGTTGGCACTGCACCTGTAGAGTGTAGGAATCTGTTAAGACCCACCCCAGGTGGCAGCATACCTTGGGAAAGGCTAGGGCCTCTGCCTTTAGCGCCTTTGGGGTAAGTTTTGTTTTATTTTCAGGTTCTGTATTTTCCATCTTTGACATTGAGTGCAGCTGAAATGTGTGTACCATGTCTTTCCATCTCCGTTGCACTTATTCATCCCCGGCTGTGCAATTTTTTGTTTAGTTTAGTTTTTCCTTTATTTTTAGCTGCCCCTTTCCTCTCTGCACTTGAATCCTAAAGTGAAATTCTGTGGAATTTTGACTCACTCTCCTTTATAGTGTTGCTTCAGTTCATTGAGTTTTGTAGGAATGTGTTGATGCACAGCTCTTTAAAGGTATAATTTCAGTTAGGTTGAGATCTAAACTATGACCGGGCTGTTGCAACACCTTGATACTTTTATTTGTCAGACATTCTGTTGTAGCTTTGCTGGTGTGCTTGGGATCATTGTCCTGTTTTCTGACCCAATTTCAGCTAAGCCTTAGCTGTCAAATAAATGGCCTCATATAGTATTAAACTCTGGAATACTTGGAGGAGTTCATGGTCCACTCAGCAACTACAAGGTGCCCAGGTTCTGTGACTGCAAAGCAAGCCCAAATCATCACCCCTCCACCACCGTGCTTGGCAGTTGGTAGGAGGTGTTTGTGCCCATATGATGTGTTTGGCTTTTGCCAAATGTGGCGTTCTGCATTACCCACTTTGTTCTGATGTGTCCAAAGGACATTATGTATTATTATTAAAGTTAAACTGTGTGGCCATGTTTTTTTTTGACAGAAGAGGCTTTCTCCTGACAATCATACAGTGATGAACATGATCATTTAAAGTGATAGTGGAGGCGTGTAGAGTGTGAGATGGAGCTCTTGGGTTTTTGCAGTTTCTCTGAGCACTGTAGTCTGATGCTGGCTTAAATTTGCTGGGTTTTTCACTTATAGTGGGTTTTATCACTGTAGAATTATGGACTTCAAACTGTTTGCAAATGGCATTATACTTCCCAGGCTGATGCAGTGATTGCTTCTGTAAAATCATTGCTGATGTATTTCCTTTATAGCACGGTGTTAAAACACACCTGAATGCTCCACACCAGCAAACTGCCAAAACGTCTGCTTTTATAGACGTGGTCACACCTCTGTGACAGCTAATCAGGGGCATTTGGTCATCAGGGACTGGTTACTACTTACCCTCTTAATTTCTATGGAAGCAGTAATGATGTACTTCATTTTTCTGAGAAGCTGAGAATCAAAGAATACTGTAAATAATTATAATTGTCATAATTGTTGAAACTGTCTGTTTGATCACTGTGATCCAAATAATCAGGTTGTACTGAAATCTACTTTAAAGATGCTTTGACTGGTCATGTGACATTAAGAGTTATACATTAAGCTAAACGTTACAAACCTATTTTTGTTTGTCTTTACGTTGTGTTTGCTTGGCTGTTCAATGTTCAGTGAATGTTTAAATTGATAATCTGTTGGAGCTCAGAGGAGTGAAGCTTTGGTTAAAATGTCTTTGTGTGACATTTCATCAGAGTTTTTCGGCTGCAGCAGTTTTGTGTGATTGCTCTGACATTTTCTCTCACACACACGGGAAGATTAGAACAGAAACCACAGGCTCAGTTGGGCTACTGCACTTGTTTCCCTGACAGACTACTTGGTTCTAGCAGTCTGCATTACACTTCCTGTGTGGGCAGGGTTCTTTTGTGCAATGGGGGGCACACTGTTTCACTTTTATTTGCTCTTACCCTCTGTGGTGCTGATGTGATGTCAGGGGTAAAATCATCTCAAAACAGGTGAAATTCTTGATTGAGTGATGCTAATTTACCTTAGTATTATATAAAGGCCTCTGTTGCTTGCGTAATCATTTGCAATTAACATTTTGGTCTAATGGTTACTAATGTACATTGTCCTAGTGTTTGTGCACCCAGGGATGGATTGGGATGAAGGGGTAGGGGACTCGGCACAACCCTGACATCAATTAAGCGGAAGATAATGGATGGATGGATACAATATGATATTAAAAGTAATTCATTTTCAAAATGTATAAAGTTACATTTTCTCCACTAATAACAAAATATTTTCCTGCCCAGTGGCATCTCTAGAATAGAAAGTCATGTGGGCCACAATATATTCTGTGGGCAGCATCCCACTCATCAGTGAAACTACACACAAACCTACTCGTTCAGTTAATTCAACCACAAATGCACGTCAAAGAAATTCCAAAAAGCATAATACGATGTTGTGCTGAATTATCCCCTGTCGGGAGACTTACTTGCCAGTGGTATTCCGTTGTCTTTACTTTGGTTATTGTGACTAAAAGATCTTAAATACAATCCATTCCAGGAAATAAATCTTTTACTGAAATTATACTGAAATCTTTTACTGTTTAAATTGTTGACATGATAACACTGGTAAATGATATTCACATAAGCTCTTGTATGCAAATCTTTCATTTTTCATTGGCTGCTCCCAGCATGGGACCAGCATTAGCATGCCTGCAGCTCATTACTGAAAGAATGTTGCATATCCGCAGTTTATTTCCACTGCTCACTTACTTAAATGGATGCTGATGGGCCGGCCCCATACTCACTAACTAAATGAGGACTGCTGAAAGTACTGACCTTATGCAACACATACAGGAAGAAAATAATTTTAAACAAAATTATTGATAATCACACACTGCTCCACAGCGATCTGGTGGCATCAGGCCACACCTGCCCCTAATGTATAGATGTCCCTGTTCCTGCCACAGAAAAACAAAGTAGCTAAATTAATTTTAAAGTTTAATTTTAAAGCTGCCACAATTGTATACTTAAAATGCCTGTCGATTACACATTAATAATCATAGAATGATTATAGTCTGGTTGCACTCTTTCATATACAGAACATACATATGAACAGCACTCATAAGCTGCATTGCTTATCATTTTTGAGCAGAACATTGGTTGACAAAGCTTTAATCATACACTGGTGAGTCTGAAAGTGAAGACTCATGCATGCATGTACTTTGTTATAGCCTGGCAGCAGACTGAGGTCCAATCCTGTTCATACCTCATACACATTGTCAGAACATTGACCATCCAGTAATATATTGAGGTGAGGAGGAAATCTATCACCCATTGAGCATGGATGGTATATTATCAAATGACGACTGGGACATTCCAAAGCTTCCATACACAAATAACTATTAATAGATATTGTTAATAATAAAATAATTAAATTAATATTAATTATTAATAAAATATTAATAAACTATTAAATATGAATAAATTATTACACTAAAAGAAAAACTCAAACTCTTTCAGTTCACTGTGTTTTCATGTAGTTATTATAGTTTTCTATTGTTACTGTTAAGTTCACTTTTCTATTTGTGGTGTGACTGGTTGTAAAGCATGTAGCATAAAATTATCACAATTTCTGTGATTCACCTTGTTAGTCAACTTCACTCCAACTCATTACCACCAATTTTACTCTTATTTTTGGAATGTATGGTCAATAGACCTCATTTATATAAAATTATACCTCATTTGAGGTATATGCTTATTAAAGGTATTGAGGTATAACTGCTTATTAAAAATAAGCAGTTAACACGGATCAATTTGACCCAAAGACCACAGAAGGGTTAACTATTAACATGTCAACATAATCACCTCATCTAAAGCTTCCAAAAACAGACAGAATCAAACGCCCAACATGTTAAAAACTTGCAGTGGCAGGTGAACGGGGACTCCTGCCAATTCAAACAGCCAATCACAAGAAGAAACAGCAGGGCCAATAGATGAGCTTGTGGGCGGTCTAAAAGGAAACAGGCTTCAGCTTGAGCAGCCGTTTTCCGCTTGGTCCTAGTGCTCGACCAGTCTCCATTTAGTATAGCGTAACATTGTTTTAGGATGGTAAAAACTGCAGGGGACCAAAACTGTGCAGGGGACATGCCCCCCTGCCCCCCCACCCCCCAAATTACATCTATGTATAAAGAAAACATGACCAGCAATGACTGTCATTGTGATTGTTAATATATTTTATTGTTTTAATTTGAATATTGTTTAAATATTAATTCACTCTATATGAAATATTCTAATACAAACCGGATTCCAAAAAAGTTGGGACACTAAACAAATTGTGAATAAAAACTGAATACAATGATGTGGAGGTGCCAACATCTAATATTTT